>CAUYLG010072461.1:0-11619 GCA_963573385.1 Cacajao melanocephalus | reverse complement strand
AGCCTGATTCTGTCAGTTCATCATACTCATTCTCCATCAGGCCTTGTTCTCTTGCTGATGAGGAGCTGCGATCCCCTGTAGTAGGAGAGGCATTCTGATTTTGGGTGTTCTCAGCCTTTTTGCACTGGTTTCTTCCCATTTTTGTGGATTTATCCACCTGTCATCTTTGTAATTGCCGACTTTCAGATTGTGTCTGAGTGGATGTCCAGCTTGTTGGTGCTGAACTTTTTTCTGTTTCTTAGTTTTCTTTTGGCAGACGCCCTTTCCTCACAGAGCTAGGCCTTCCCCGGTTCAGCTGTGCTTACTGTGAAACTCTCAGTCCTCAGCGCTTCTAATTGCTGTTCTCCTTGTGGGGATGGGACCAGCTGAGCCCATCTCAAAGGGCACCCAGTCCCGTATACTCCGCACTGAGAAGCGCCGCACCGTGCCGGGGCACCGGCAAAACAGCCACACCGGCCAAAAGAGTCGCACTGGTGACCTGTGTGGCTCCTCCGCTGGGTAGCTCCCAGTTTGTGGGCAACAGAAATTTGTCTGAAATTGTGGCGTCCACTCACTCTCTGCGCTTTCACTGGGAGCTACAATCCTGAGCTGTTGCTAATCGGCCATCTTGGATCTCTCCTCTTTTTTTGAGATGGAATCTTGCTCTGCCGCCCAGGCTGAAGTGCAATGGTGTGATCTCAGCTCACTGCCACCTCCGCCTCCTGGGTTCAAGTGATTCTCCTGCCTCAGCCTCCCGAGTAGCTGAGATTACAGGCGCCCACCACCTTGCTTGGCTAATTTTTTGTATTTTGAGTAGAAACAGGGTTTTGCCATGTTGGCCAGGCTGGTCTCAAACTCCTGACCTGTAGTGATCCTCCTGCCTCGGTCTCCCAAAGAGCTGACATTGCAGGCGTGAGCCACTGCACCTGGCCACAAATTTCTTTAAAGTTTTACATGCCATAAGAGACTTCATTAAATAAAATTAAGACTGACCAGGCACAGTGGCTCACACCTGTAATCCCAGCAGTTTGGGAGGTGGAAGTGGGCAGATCACCTGAGGTCAGGAGTTTGAAACCAGCCTGGCCAACATGGAGAAATCCTGTCTCTACTAAAAATACAAAAAATAGCCAGATGTAGTGGAACACACCTGTAATCCCAGCTACTCGGGTGGCTGAGGCAGGAGAATCCCTTGAACCTTGGAGGCAGAGGTTGTAGTGAGCTGAGATCGTGCAACTGCACTCCAGCCTGGGTGACAGAGCGAGACTCCTATCTCCAAACAAAAAAGAAGAAAAAAATAAGACTTGAAGAAGAGGGTAAACCTGTGTACTTTTTTTTGGTTTTGTTGTCATTGCTGTTGTTTGATACAGGGTCTCACTCTGCCACAGAGGCTGGAGTGCAGTGGCACAATCTCAACTCACTGCAGCTTTGACCTCCAGGGCTCAAGCAATCATCCCGCCTTAGACTCCCTAATAGCTGGGACTACAGGCACGTGTCACCAGACCTGGCTAATTTTTTAACTTTTTGTAGAGATGGGGTCTTGCTAGGTTGCCCGGGCTGATCTGAAACTCCTGGGCTCAAGTAATCCTCCTAGCTTGGTCTCCAAAAGGACTGAGATTACAGGCATGAGCCACCATGCCCAGCCAACCTGTGTATTTTTAATGCTAGATTTGATTAAAAAAAAAATAGATCATCATGAATAAACAAAGGGGGTATGATCTAATGGTAATATGCTGGAGGAAAATTCAGCAAGGCCTCTTTTTTGGTTGTGGTTGTTTTTGTTTTTGAGATGGAGTCGTCTTGCTCTGTCACCCAGGCTGGAGTGCAGTGGCATGCTCTCAGCTCACTGCAACCTCTGCCTCCCAAGTTCCAGCGATTCTCCTGCTTCAGCCTCCAGAGTAGCTGGGATTACAGACACGTGCCACAACACCCAGCTAATTTTTTCTATTTTTTTTTTTTTTTAGTAGAGATAAGGTTTCACTTTGTTGGCTAGGCCGGTCTTGAACTCCTGATCTCAATTGATTCATTTACCTTGGCCTCCCAAAGTGCTGGGATTATAGGCAGGAGACACCAAGCCCAGTCACAAGGCCTCTTTGTTCAGCATCTTCTCTGTGTCCCTGTCTTCAGAAATAAGGATGTTTCACTGGGTGTGGTGGCTCATGCCTGTAATCCCAGCACTTTGGGAGGCCGAGGCAGGCAGATCACAAAGGTCAGGAGATGGAGACCAACCTGGCTAACACAGTGAAACTGCATCTCTACTAAAAATACAAAAAAATTAGCTGGGTGTGGTGGCACGCACTGGGTAGTCCCAGCTACTTGGGAGGCTAAGGCAGGAGAATCGCTTGAACCCAGGAGGCATATGTTGTGTGAGCTGAGATCAGGCCACTGCACTCCAGCCTGGGCAACAGAGCAAGACTCCATCCCAAAAAGTAAAATGAAATAAAAATAAATAAAAACATTGATGGGGCCAGACCTGGTGGCCCACACCTGTAATCCTAGCACATTAGGAGGCCAAGGTGGGTAGATCACCTGAGGTCAGAAGTTTAAGACTAGCCTGGCTAACATGGAGAAACCCTGTCTCTACAAAAAATACAACAATTAGAGGGCTGAGGTGGGAGGATTGCTTAAGCCTGGGAGTTCAAAGCTACAGTAAGCCAAGATAGCACCAGTGCATACCAGCCTGGGTGACAGAGCAAGACCCTGTCTCAATTAATAATTAAATAAATAGGCTGGGCACGGTGGCTCAAGCCTGTAATCCCAGCACTTTGGGAGGCCGAGCTGGGCAGATCACGAGGTCAGGGGACTGAGACCATCCTGGACAACATGGCGAAACACCATCTCTAGTAAAATACAAAAAATTAGCCAGGCAGGGTGGCAGGTGCCTGTAGTCTCAGCTACTTGGCAGGCTGGGGCAGAATTGCTTGAACCCGGGAGGCAGAGGTTGCACTGAGCCAAAATCGCACCACTGCACTCCAGCCTGGTGACAGAGCAAGACTCCACCTCAAAAATACACTAAAAAATAATTATACTGATGGAAAATGAGATTGTTTTCATTTTTTGGTATTATACAAATAAAGCTGCATGAATATCTCTGTACATGTAGATTTATTCCATTCTCAAACAACTCTTATTTATTCAGAACCTACTGTGTGCTGGTCACAGTTCTAGGCACAGGATACAGCAGTACATTAAACATGATTTTTACCCTGTTAGGGTTCCCATTCTAGTGGGAGTAGACAGAAGAGTTAAATAGGTAGAAAATAGATGGTGATTAGTGTTGTGAAGAAAAATTGAAAATTTTGAGGACACTTAATTTAATTTATTTAAAAAAATTTTTAGGCTAGATTTAAAATATTCTCTTGCCCAGGCTGGTCTCAAACTCCTGGGTTCAAGCAATTCTCCTGCCTCAGAGTCCTGAGTAACTGAGACTAGAGGCACATGCCATCACATAGGGAGTTAATTTAAAATAGGATCACTAAGAGAAGGCCTCACTGAGAAAGTGACATTTGTGTGAAAACCTGAAGTACGAAAACGAATCACATGGTCAGCTGAGGGAAGAGGATTGCAGATAGGGGGAAGAAGGTGTGCAAAAGCCCTAAGGCAAGATGTCATCTGAGGTTTCCAGAGACCTCATCCTGGAATGGCAAGGAGGCGAGTATGGCTGAACCAAGAGAGAAAGGAGGAAGGTGGTAGGAGATGAGGTCAGCAATGTACATGAAGTCAGATGCAGAAGGCCTCACAGGCGATTGAAAGGAGTTTGGCTTTAAGCTCTAACATAAGGTGTGGGTAGCCTTGGGAGGGTTTTAAGTAGAGTAGTAACAGGACTTGATTTGTGATTTAATAGGATCACTCTGGTTATTGTCCTGAGGATAACCTAAAGAAAGGTAAGGGAGTAGGCCGGCGTGGTGGCTCACGCCTGTAATCCCAGAACTTTGGGAGGCTGAGGCGGGTGGATCACCTGAGGTCAAGAGTTGAAGACCAGCCTGACCAACATGGTAAAACCCCATCTCTACGAAAAATACAAAAATTAGCTGGGCGTGGTGGAGGGTGCCTGTAATCCCAGGTGAGACAGAAAGGGAAGAACTGAGGATATCTCTAAGATGTCTGACCCAAGTAACAGGAAGGATGGAAGAGCCATTAACTGAAATAAGGAATACTGTGGGAGGAATGCATTTGGGTGTAGAGATGAGACTGGGAGCTGGGTTTTGGTCCTATCAGCTTTTAGATTTCTGTTAGATACCCAAGTGAAGATATTAAGTAGGCACTTAGAGTCTTGAAGGCAAGAGAATGATCTCAGCTAACAGTACAAATTTGAGGATTGTCCACATATAGATAATATTTAAAGCCACAAAACTGTTGGAGATGAACTGGGGAGCTAGGATAGACACAAAGGAAAAAGATTAGAGTTCTAAGCCTGGGGCACTTAATCTTTGGCATCCTAAGGATGTAATGAAAAAACAGGCCGGGTGAGGTGGCTCATGCCTGTAATTCCAGCACTTTGGGAGGCCGAGGCGGGCTGATCACGAGGTCAAGAGATTGAGCCCATCCTGGCTAACATGGTGAAACCCCATCTCTACTAAAATACCAAAAATTAGCCAGGCGTGGTGGTGCATGCCTGCTACTCGGGAGGCTGAGGCAGGGGAATCACTTGATCCAGGGAGGTGGAGGTTGCAGTGAGCCAAGATCATGCCATTGCACTCCAGCCTGGAGGCCAGAGCGAGACTCCTTCTCAAAAAAAAAGAAAAGAAAGAAAAAGAAAAAAAGAAAAACAGGGAGAAGATTAAGTGACAAGTGAGGTAGGTGGAACCAATGTGGTATCCTAGAACTCAAGTGAAATCAGTTGAGGAATGATAACAGACATTTGGATTTACATTGTGGAGGTTGTCTGTAACTTTGACTAGAAGTTTTGTTAGAATGTTGCAGGGTGAAATATTGTTTGGTGTATGAGTTAGAGTTCTCCAGAGACAGACCCAATGAGAGAGGGAGGGAGGGAGGGAGGGAGGGACGGATGGATGGATGAACAGATGAGAGGGAATTTATTAGGGGAATTGGCTCATGTATAAATCGCATTATTCTTGAAAAGGGGGTGAGCTCGGTGGCTGACACCTGTAATCCCAGCACTTTAGGAGGCTGAGGCTGGCGGATCGCTTCTCTTGAGTCTCAGCCTGGGCAACATGGTAAAACCCCGTCTCTACAAACAAAACAAAACAAAAATTAACAGGGCGTGCTGGCACACACCTGTAGTCCCAGCTACTCAGGAGGCTGAGACAGGAGGATAGCTTGAGCCTGGGTGGTGGAGGCTGCTGTGAGCGGAGATCACGCCATTGCACTCCGGGCAACAGAGCGAGACTATTTAAAAAAAAAAAAAGTTCAAAAGGGTTAGTGACCCCAAAGAAAGGATCACTTCATTACCAATTAAGATGATTAGCTGGTCTTGGTGGCTCACACCTGTAGTCCGAGCTACTCAGGAGGCTGACGCACGAGAATAGCTTGAACCAGAGAGGTGGAGGTTGCTGTGAGCTGAGATTACGCCACGGCACTCCAGCCTGGACAACACAGGAAGACTCCGTCTCAAAAGAAAAAAAAAGAAAAGAAAAAGAAAAAAAAGAAATTAAGATGAGCTCTCTTCGGTCAGGTGAAATCAGGACGCGCTGGCTTTCTCGCCGGAGTCTCCTGCGGCTGTGCCTGGAGCCCACTTCCCGTGCAGTCCTCCGAGGCGCGGCCTCCAGTAGGGGTCGCTGCTTCGCCGCCGCCCTGGCCTCTCGTCCCGCCCGACCCGCTCTCACCGTGGCAGCGCCGGCGGAAGGGGCGGGGCGGAGGTAGGGGTGGCCTGGAGGCCTGCAGTCCGCGCGGCCGTGGGGAGGGACGGGAGGCCCTGACGTACAGGTGAGTGCGCCCCTGCTGGCGCCGGGAGCCGTGCCCACGGCCCGCGCCCCCTGTCACTTCGCCCTGCGCCCCTCTGCCCCGCCCGCGTTCCCGCCAGGTCTCCCCGTGAGTGTCCCGTGTCCTGCCAGCCTCGGGACGCCCCGCGAGCCCAAGGCTGCGCAAGGCTGTGGCAGTTGAGTGCGGCAAGCCTTCTGCCCAGCGTGGTTGCTCCTGCTGGCTCTGAATGCACACTGAGAACCCGGGGACGCAGTTGTCCATTTCCTTTGACCTTGGAGACCCAGGAAGGTGCACTGCCCGGGGAGGCGGGGAGGGAGCGAGACGAACCCGCCCATGTCTCAGCCCGCAGCCTCCGAGGTCTCCAAGGGAAGGGAGGAATCTGTAACTGCATTAGACTTAAAAGCGTTTAGACCAATTTCTCCATCTTACGGAGCGGTGAACGGGCTCAGGAATGTGGAGCGTTTCCTGGAGTCAAATAGGTCAAAGTCTGCGCTGCTTTTCTTACAGACACTGTTTTTCTTACAATCTTCGGTTAGTTCAGATTGTATACCTCTCCTGAAGATCTCACCCAAAACTTCCTATGTGCCTCTGCCGTGATCATCCCTCCACTCACCACGCACGAACGCCAAAGAGATCTTTTAAAATGAACTCTGTCAGGTGTTCCAACACCCATCATTGCTTGGTCTTTTCCTGGTTATTCGAATGCACGCGTCCCCTTAATGTATTTTTATTCCACAGGGTGTTGTTGTTTCGTTGTTTTTTAAGACTTGTGTCACTCTGTCGCCGAGGCTAGAGTGCAGTGGTGTGAACTCCACTCACTGCAGCTTCCCCTTCCCAGGTTCAAGCGATTCTCCTGCCTCAGCCTCCCAGGTAGCTGTGACTACAGGTGCATGCCATCACGCCTGGCTAATTTCTTTTTTTTTCTTTTTTTGAGATGGAGTTTGCTCTTGTTGCCCACGCTGGAGTGCAATGGAACAATTTCGGCTCACCGCAACCTCTGCCCCCCAGGTTCAAGTAATTCTCCTGCCTCAGCCTCCGGAGTAGCTGGGATTATAGGCATTCGCCACCACGCCCAGCTAACTTTCTATTTAGTAGAGACGGGGTTTCTCTATGTTGGTCAGGCTGGTCTCGAACTCCCAACCTCAGGTGATCCACCCGTCCCAAAGTGCTGAGATGACAGACGTGAGCCACCGCGCCCAGCCAAGCCCCTGCCTATTTTTATTTTAGATCTCACTATGTTGCCCAGGCTGATGGCAAACTCCTGAGCACAAGCAATGCAATTCTTCTGCCTTGGCCTCCCAAAGTGCTGGGATTATAGGCATGAGCCACCTGCCTGGCCTCATCCTGTCCTCTCAATCACCCTTACCCTGCTCCACATTCTTCCCCAAGAGCATTAACCACCAGCTATCATGTAATTTACAGGATTTTTTTCTTTGTTTGGCTACCTGTTCTCCCTACTAGAATATAAATTCTACAAGAATAGAATCTTCATCTGTATTTTTTTTTCCTCTGCTGAATTCCTAGTGCCCAGATTTGTGTTTGGCACATGATAAGTGCTTCATTAAAGGGAGGAGGCCAGTGTTGCTGAAGCTGAATGAGCAAAGGTCAGCGTGATATGAGGCTGGAGAGGAAAAGGGAGTTGAGGGAGCATCAGATCCTGTAGAGCCGTTAGACTGTGGTAGTCTTTGCCTTTTTCGGAGTGCTTTTGTAGCGATTGGAGGAAAGGAGTGACTTCGTATGAATGACTATTATGTACCCACGTGGAGGTGTCAAATAGGCAATTAGATATTGTGTTGCAGGTCCCCAGGTTCATTGATTCACTAAGAGGATTCAAAAGACTCAAAGGACTCAGCACATAGTCATACTCACAGCTGTGATTTATTATCACAAAAGGATACGAAGCAAAATAAGCAAGGGGAAAAGATGCATGGGACAAAGTCTGGAGGAAACCAGGTGCAGTCTTCTAAGAGTCCTCTCCTAGAGAAGTCACATGGGGTATGCTTAATTCTTGCAGCATCAAATTATGACAAGACATGTGAGAGATGTCTACCAGGAAAGCTCGTAACAGCTGATTTTTCCAATAAAAAGTCACAGAAGCACTGTGCTTAGAATGTGCCAAAATTTCAGCCTCCCAGAAAACACAGGTGTTCAGAATCAAACACATTGTACAGTTTCAGCACAGTGAGCCACTCTTATCCATCTGGGAGTTGTGGGAACCCTCATGAAGTTCAAGTTCCCAAACACTAGCCAAGTGCCAACTTTGCAAGCAGATATTTCTAAGGATAGCAATCTCAGGCCTGTTAACTCTTTTCTGCACAGATGTGTGAGTCCGGAATTTGGGAAAAAGTTCTGGAATGAGGATATAGATTAGGATGTAGTTGGCATATAGGTGGTATTTAAAGCCACAGAAATGACTGGTGTCTTGATAATGCATTTGTTAGAACTAATTGGGTACACTTAAGAGCTGAGCTGCATAAAAATGTAGAAGAGAAGAGGACCAAAGATAGCACCCTGGGCCCCTCCAACTTTAAGATGTTAAGGAGGGCCAGGTACAGTGGCTCACGCCTGTAATCGCAGCACTTTGGGAGGCCGAGGCAGGCAGATCACTTGAGGTCAGGAGTTCTAGACCAGCCTGGCCAACATGATAAAACCCTGTCTCTACTAAAAATAGAAAAATTAGCCTGGCGTGGTGGTAGGCGCCTGTAATCCCAGCTACTCAGGAGGCTGAGGTGGGAGAATATGGCTTGAATCTGGGAGGCACAGGTTGCAGTGAGCTGAGATCGCACCACTGCACTCCAGCCTGAACAACACAGGGAGAAGAGGAGGAGGCAGCAAAGGAGTCTTTTTTTTTTCCTTTTTCTTCTTCTTCTTATTTTTTTTTTTTTTTGAGATAGAGTTTTGCTCTTGTTGCCCAGCCTGGAGTGCAATGGCTTGATCTCGGCTCACTGCAGCCTCTGCCTCCCAGGTTCAAGCAATTCTCCTGCCTCAGCCTCCCAAGTAGCTGGGATTACAAGTGCTGCTGAGAAGTCAATTAAGATGAGGACTAACATGACCTTTTGGATTTAGAAAATGGAAGGAGTAGAATTGAGGAGAGTTAACCATTTTGAGTAATTTTATAGTAAAGAAGAGCAAGATCAGGAGGTTGAGGCAGGAGAATCACTTGAACCTGGGAAGTGGAGGTTGCAGTGAGCCGAGATCAAGCCACTGCACTCCAGCCTGGGCAACAGAGTGAGACTTGGTCTCAAAAAAAAAAAGCAAGAAAAAATGTGGTAGCTGAGGAGTAGTGGAGGCAAGACGTTTGTGTAATCGCCTGCTTCTGAATGAAAGAAAAGGAACAGCATCCTGCCCTTTACTATAACCACCCCCACGTTCACTTATTTCCTCGTGTATGCCAGGTGCCTGGTACAAAGCACAAAGTCCTTGTCGTCAGGGAACTGCCATTTAAGTGGAATGTGGGCAAGTAAACTGACTGCCAGGGCACATGTGAAAGCAGGTCTGGGGAGGCTGAGCATCCTTGAATGAGAGAAAAATAACAGCATGCCAATGGAATGGTCCATTAGAAAGCAAAAGAATGTAACTTGATGTTTCCCCATAGCTTAGTTTTAGGCCACCTTTGCTGTCAGAACTTTGTAGGCATCCTTGCTCTGAGCTCCAGCTGGTACAGCGCTCGGCCTCCCCTGGACCTGCTTTCACATGGGTGCCCTGGCAGTCAGTTTACTTGCCCACATTCCACTTAAATGGCAGTTCTCTGACGATAAGGACTGTGTGTTTTATATTAGCCTACCCAGGCACTTGGCAGATGTAAGCAAATGAATGAATGTGGGGGTGGTTACAGTGATGGACAAGATGCTCATTTCATTTCTGGAAATTGAATCTGCAGCCATTCACTGGTGTTTGTATGTCCTGAGTAGAGGAGTGAAGAACAGGGCACTGTGTAGGCCCTATCACTACCCTTAGAGATAATTTGTGACCTAATTCAAAAGTAACTAAAAACGTATAGTATGGGTGCAACAAGAGTATGGAAAAGGACATGTGGGGCATGACTTGGTAGAGGAGGATGGGGCTCATGTGGAGTCTGGAGAAAGAGGAGACCGTGACAAAAGGACAGGAATTTTTCAGTAGTAGATTTTTCTTTTTTTTTTTTTTTTTTTTTTTGAGATGGAGTTTTGTTGCCCAGGCTGGAGTGCAATGGCGTGATCTCGGCTTACTGCAACCTCCACCTCTTGGGTCCAAGCAATTCTTCTGCCTCTGCCTTCCGAGTAGTTGGGATTACAGGTGTATGCCACCATACCCAGCTAATTTTTGTATTACTAGTAGAGATGGGGTCTCACCATGTCAGCCAGGCTGCTGTCAAACTCCTGACCTCAGCTTATCCACCCACCTCAGCCTCTCAAAATGCTGGAATTACAGGCATGAGCCACCACACCCAGCATTTTTTTTCTTCTTTTTTTTTAAATGAACTGTAAGCCTAGTATTCTCCAGTGCCGCTTCAGTTGAAGAGCTAGATGTCTGGTTAGCTTTCTTCTCTGGCACCCCCACTTCCAACTCAGGGCTCCCCTGACCAGTTTCAAAGTTCTGAGGCAGAATCTGGGTCCTCAGGTTCCTGCCTTGTGGATCCTGAATGTCCATTGCCGACATCTACAAATGGTTGTCATCTCCAGCAAGAATTAGGTTAATGTGTTTTCTCAATTTTATGTTTTTAATGATTTTTTTCTAAGCTTCCAACATTTGCCAGCGTTTGCCTGCTAGAAAGTTAAGCTGATCACAGTGAGAGGTAGTGAGTAGCTAATAAACACAAGGGAATACTTGGCTTGACATTTTGGTATGTTTGTTGAATTTACTATCTGATTTTAAATAGTTATTTTCTGCTAGGAAAGGTTTCCTAATGCAGGTAAATCTAACTCTACTTGTGACATGAGCAGAGAGCCACATCATATCTAGGCATTCCTCAAAGTAAACAGTGGTGTGGTATAAAACTAGGACTTTTTTCCAAGGGCAGGAAAAGAGTGTAAAAAAGATATTTTAAAAATAAAACTAGAACTTATGGATGGGGAATGTGGACAGCCAGGGTCTGACACAGAAACAGGACTTCCCACCCCTCGCCGTGGGTGCTTCCCTCCCCCAGGTGTCTTCTCTTAGGATTTCTTCTAAGTTGGGGCAACAGTTCCCCCCACTCTTCTAACCCTGAAAACTGTCTCTTCTCTCTGGTATTGTACTAGATGGTGAGTTTTTTGTTTGGTTGGTTGGTTGGTTGGTTTTTTTTTTTTTTGGTAGTGAGTTTTTATTCAAGAAAATAAGAAAATAGATGTCTGGATGTGGAAGAAAGAGCACTTAACTTGGAGTCAGAAGACTGATGGACAGTTCAGCTTGCTAGTAATGAGTCTAGGCTTTGGATGTCTGAATTTGAATCCACTTAGTATCTGTGTGACCCTGTAACTGAGATGGGCTTGTTGCAAGGAATACGTGAGTTAACATGTATAGAGCAATGCCTGGCCCACAGTAAAAACAGTGAGCCTTAAGAAGACTTTATCTTGGGATCCCAGCCCTGTCATTTACTAGCTGTGCCCCTTAGCTTATTCTTAAATTGCTTCAACTCTCATTTGTACTCATCTGTAAAATGAGGGAACTACCCAAAGTCATCCCTCAGAGGCTGCTTTTTTTTTTTTTTTTTTTTTTTTTTTTTTTTTTTTTCAGTTTTTTTGTTTTTTTGCCCACAAAGGTGTGCGGGGGGGGGAAAAGCGGGGCCAGCAACCAAAAAAA
>CAUYLG010072460.1:0-39969 GCA_963573385.1 Cacajao melanocephalus | reverse complement strand
CATAAAAGAGGTTTTTAATAACCATTTTTAGACTGCATTCTAGCCTGGGCAATAGAACAAGAATCTCATTCTCTCTCCCTCTTTCTCTTCCTCTTTCTTTCTCTCTTACATTCTTTTTTTTCTTTCTTTCACTCTCACTTTATTTCCTCTCTTTTTCTTTCTTTCAAAAATTAAAAAAATAAAAAATAATAATCCTAACATTATTTAACAGCTTTATGATGTGACAGCAGATACCTAGAGTAAGTAGTTTTGTTATTTTCGCTCTTACCTTTAGCATATGTGAAGGTAGGTTGTGATCAATTAAGTTATACAAGGTTCTATAATATATGACATTGCTAATACTACTTTATAACTCTTATTTTAGCTTTGACAATTCTGGTTTTAATACACACACACACACACACACACAAACACACACACACACACACACCCTCCACCATGGGAAACTGAATTCTTAAAAATTTTTCTTAATGTATTTAGAAGGTACAGGTACATATTTCCTACATGCATATATTGTGCAGTGGTAAAATCTGGGCTTTTAGTGTGCCCATGACTCAAGTAGTGAACATTGTATCCAATAGGTAATTTCTCAACTCTTATCATCCTCCTAGTTTCCCTCCTTTTGTAGGCTCCAATGTCTATTATTCTAGCAAGTGACTATTTGAGGAAAGAGAAGCTGACTTATTTATATTGGCATCCCTACTGCACATAATATAATGGGTTTTGTAGCTAGCTAGTCGCTAAATGTTAAGTTAGTTAATTAAACACAAGGAAAAAATATATTTGGCTAGTCCCTTTGACTCATCTATTTAATTCTTAAAACTGATGCTGACCTGAAGAATGCAGCTTGGATATATGGTCAAATGAGGTTTCTCATTTGAATTTATCATCCAAACTTAGGCTTTGCCTTGTATGGGAAGAACCTGCCCTAATAAAATTATTACACAGTGTAGACCAGATCAGATATGTCTCCTCTGTAGGAAGGCGTATCTGGAAAAGGGAGAGTCCAGAATATTGCTGTGTCAAGCTTGTTTAGTTTTTTTTTGAAAATTCAGCAAACAGATGTGTAATGGATTGAAGTGTTATTTTAACAGGAGTGTCTGCATTAGGCAATATTAAGCCAGTATGTAGGTGAGAAGCCTGGAGGTTAGAGAGGTTAGATCATTTGTTCAAGATGAGAGAAGTAGAATATAGGTCTGACCCAGCTCTTCTAATACTAAATCATGGTGTGGTGTTGCTGTTGTTGTTGTTTTATTTTGTTGGGTTTGCTTCTTCTTCTTCTTTTTTAAGGAATGTTTAAAGAATTTTTTTTTAAAGGAATCCTTTAGATTTTTTAAATTTTTTAAAAAATAATTATGCTGCATCATAGTAGTAAATAACTGGCACTCCCAGGGGAATGAAGCCTAGTGAACAGGCTGATGTCTGTCACAGTGCCAGTCCAGGGCAAAAGAGATTGATGTCCTCCATCTGCTGCTGAGGAAAGCACCAAGAAAGCCTAGTCCCCAGGGGAAACACAGAGGGTAATAAAAGTGCTGAAGCCATGGGACTTTGGTAAGTTCTAGGGCATGGTTATGGCTTCTATAAACTGTCTTTGCCATATAATTTTACATTGCTTTTTAAATTGTTATTTCTTGACATCATCATATGCAAGTTTTATACTTTTATTTAAAATAACTTAAAATCCCAGCCTGGACAACATAGTTAGACCTTGTCTTTACATAAAAAAAATTAAAAAATAGCCAGATGTAGTGGCATGTGTCTTTAGTCCCAGCTACTGTGGAGGCTGAAGCAGGATAGTTTGAGCCCAGGAGTTCAAGGCTGCAGTGAGCTTTGATTGCCACTGCACTCCAGCCTCAGTGAAAGAGTGAGACCCTGTCAAAAAATTGAAAAATACAATAAAATAAACTATGATAAAAATCCTAAAATAACAACAAGAGTTTACCTTAAGTTTTATTTAGGATGTAAATTTGTTTTGAGTGTGGAAGGATCTCATACCCTGTGAGATGTGACTGAGACAGAAGATTTAATGTTGCCTCAAACTTTATTTATATCTGGTTAATGATTAATGTCTTTGTAGTGTTTTTAAAACCAGGAGAAACAATGTCTTTTTATTTTACAAATGGCAGTAATAAGTCAAAGCACATTAAAGTACCCATACTAGTGTAATTGGCAATAGCAATAGATGGAAACTACACACCCAATCTTATTATGTTTTATAATATATTATCTGGTATTCCTATGTGGAGGAGAGGTGGTTGGGTGGTTGGGTGGGCATAAGATGCTGTGATATGTGAATGCTGGGAAGGGGAGGGAAGTTATTGACCAGTTTTGACTAGGAGCATGCCATTGTCTGCGTTTGTATTAGATGTACAATTTAGGCAAAGATTTGGGGTTTTAGTTAGAGAGATTAGAGGTTGGGATAACAATTGGGAGGCTACTAAATTTATTGGTGCCTGTATAAATTAGGGAAAGAAGATAGATTTGACTTCTTCTCCAAGAAGAATTTACAAGGATTGGCAACTTTGGTTTCATGTTAGAGAGGAGGAGACATTTTTTGCTGACTCTGACTTTGAGCTGAGTAGCAGAATGTTAGTGCATTTAATGGAAAGCTGTGGGGCCACAGTGCACGCTGAGAGAGATGGCAGGGAGCTAAGTGGAATCCAGGGTCCTGAGCTAGAAGGATATTTTTAAAGCACTTTCTCTCTGAACGTGTTTCCTCTATTGGTTGAATACAGTAGAATCTTCTACTGAGTGGAAAACAGCCAAGAAAGGAAGGGTCTTAAGTGTACCATATACTCATATCACCTTTCCAATAATTCTGTTCCATTAGTGAGCCACTGTTGTCAGCAAGAAGGGGGAATCCATTAAGATGGTAGAATACTTGCATGTTTGTGTTTAGGATCACTCTCACCCAATTAAATTTTTCCATGAAGTATTGAAACTTTAAAGGAATTATTATATGAAAACAAATTTGACTGATGGCATCTCTCTCTTATGCTTATTAAGGTTAAAAGTGATGCCTTTTAAAATTATAGCTCTGAGAGATAATGTGAATTGTTTCCTTCTGCTGTAAGCTAACTTTTAGCTCTATTGTATTTCTAGAATTTAGAAAACAGAATCATTGTTAGTACTGCTCAATGAATGTTAGGATTATGGTACTCTTTCCAGGAAAGGAATAGAAAAACAATATTATATCCAGATGAGAAAAGCAATGTGTTATATTATTCCTATCATGTTTGTGAGACCTTTGGATTTTGTGTTTTCGGATTCATTTACTGCTGTTTTCAATTCAAAATATATACCTGAGCTTTCTGTTCTTTAGAATTTCTTGCACTTTTTATTCAGATGAAACACTTGGATTTTGCACATCAATTCAGTTTCTACTCCTTAGTTATAATGCAAAAAGCATCATAATCTCACAAGGGAAATGTGTAAAATGCTTCGTGAAACTTGGGAATAATATTATAAATATATCTGTCGCCAAGAATGTATTGTCATATTTTAAACACAGAATTTATAACCTGTTCCAAGGGCAGAAAGGCTGTTTATCAAGGTTTTCTCCTAAGACTATCTGCATTTCCTCTTTCTCCTGTCCTCATATTATTGAAGAATTTTGGAAACCGGAAATTAAAAAAAAAACTCACATAATGCTATTTTTGGAGTTAGTCTTGAGAATTTATAACCTTGGCAAAAGTTAGTCACCTTCAGCCATTCTTTCCCCAGGGCTCCTGGTGAACAGTTCTGTTTTGTATTTGGCTATTTCTTTTCTCAAAGGTGCATGTAGAAACCACACTGTCTGTGTTTATCTTAACACCTCACCGAATTTAGTTCTTCTACTTTAATAACATGATTGCTCTGTGCTTTAAGATATATTCTTGTAAAAAAAAAAAAAGGTGAGTCAAATTGTTGAAGGTGTTACTATGATTACAAAAGTGATTAAAGTTAATGTTAAAGTCAGTTCATTATATTTGCTATGTGTTTTACATCAGCAAACATTACCCCGTAATTTGCTGCTTTAGATGACTTTTAATTTTTGGCGGATTTGTTTAAAATGTTTATTAAGATGTTAAAATAATTTAGTCGGAGAAATAGCTTATGTGAAGGAAAATGAATTCTACCTTTGAGAAGAAAATATAGAATTTATAATTTGAACTCTTTAAACTTTTCTAACAGGTACATTAGACTTAACAGACTATGGTTTCTATCAGAGGATAGTATTTTTTGAGGATTTTATATTGTAGTAACATTAAGCACAATAATACAAAATGAGTACAAAATACATTATGCATACTTC
This sequence comes from Cacajao melanocephalus, assembly GCA_963573385.1. NCBI lineage: Eukaryota > Metazoa > Chordata > Mammalia > Primates > Pitheciidae > Cacajao > Cacajao melanocephalus. The sequence goes on along the minus strand of CAUYLG010072460.1, from coordinate 35,675 downwards.
TGTCAATTTTGTTTTTTATAGATCTTATCAAGTTATTTTGTGATAACATAATTTTTACATATCAAACTTATGTCCTTGTATTTCTCTTCTTATTTAACTTTAGATTATTTTGTAATAATACTAACTAAAACAACTATACATATGGGAACCTTAAAAATTATTTTTCTTCTGTGATAAATAACATTAACTGAATAAAGTTAATAATCATTTATTTGCATAAAATTGATTCTTATTGTCATGTTGTTAATATAAAAAAGTAGTTGATAAAGCAAACAATATTATTGAAATTTTATTCTTTTTCCCTTTTTAAGAAAGAAACTACTTTGAGGTATATGTACAAAAGGAAGTTATTCACTGGTTAATCATTTACATTAGTTATTTTAACCCAAGTAAATATGTTGAACACTTACTAGTCACTAAACACCTTGTTTCACTGGGACAAAGAAGCATTTGGAGAGTTCTCAGTAAATATATAGATGGACCGCTTTTGATTGTCAGATGTACTATATAATTGTGAAATCCGTAATACAATTTGTTCACTGTATTAAAACCTCAGTGAATGTCTAATTTTGTACTAGATTAATTTCCTTATGCTTTTATTTCATTTTAGTTTTTAAAACTTGTTTAAAAATGAAAATGTTTTAGTTTTTAAACTTAAGTTTTCAGTAGAAGTGATAGAAACATACCACAAAATTTTTAAAAGCATTTGCTTTATTTAATTAAATAAATTACATAAAATTTCTAGAGGTTATTTCTAGAGGTAATAATAATTACCTGGTAATTATTATTTAATGTTATATGCATTTAGAAATGCAGCCTATCAAAATCTTTGGGAAGCATATTTTACAAGTGGCTATTGCTTAGTGCTTAGACCTAAATAATTGTATCTTTCACATAGGAAATCAGATATTTCTCATCCACTGATACGGAGGGGTCTAGCATGCTGTCTGATGAAGAGGAACATGTGCCTCGAATCCAGACAATCTAGAGTTGGAATCCTGGATCCAATATTTCCCAGCTATATGTCCGTAAATAAGTAATCAAAACTCTGAGTCTCAGTGCCCCTATAGGAAAATATTTATTATAATGTCTATCATGTGTGGTTTGGGATAATGGGTATAACTTATTTGACAAAATGCTTACCTAGAATAGGAGAAGCATTTAATAAATGACAGGACTGCATTTTCCCAAAGGCTATTGTAATTGCTTCAAACACAAAGATGTTACTAATGATCTATCACCAGATTCACCCTCACACAGGGTAGGGGACCCTTTGGGACAGAGAGCATACATTTACAGAATGGCTGACCAGGTAGCGAGTATTATTTGTGATGAAGAAACAAAATGAAACTGACTGGTTCACAAGAGATTCAACACATTGACCCTGGCCTCTTTATTGTTGTTAATAACTTAGAGTTACATAGTCTCAGACTCAGTGAAGGGTCACTAAACTATTCATGTATGTAGTATAGCATTTCTGTAATATATATTATGCATGATATTAAATCACATGATGGAAAATGTGCTTGAAAATGTGGCTACATCAACACAGCACATGAGAAGATTAAATTTAGCAGTTCAAATTGCCAGTCTTGGTCACCTTCTTTGACCCATGATATAATTTAAGCCAAGTTTACTTTAGACTCTAAAAAGTATGAACCAATCGTGCATGTCAAAGCAGGTTCTTGAAGAAGAGAAAGAACTACCTTTCCCCTATTTGAGAGAAGTGAGGGAAGGGCAAAGCAGAGTCTCTGGAGATATGTGTGTGAGTTTGCTTGTAGCTAAAAGTTAATGATCAGTTGCCTCTGTTCTTAGTCCTGAGCCCTGAGAAAAGTGTCAAATGCAGGTTCTCTCTCTATTCAGGTAACTTTAAAAATTATACAAATCATATTTATGTTAACTGTAGTTTAGATTATAGATGTGGTTTTTTTTCTTTGCTGTCGTGATTTCATGCTCTAAGCATATTGGAATAACAATGAGAAACTTTATAAATGCTGGCTAATGTAAACATATTTTACTTTTGAAGTATACCAAGTTAAAGGTAAGAAGGAATTCTCTGTTGTATTATATTGGAAGAGAATTTTTAAGTGTTTTTATGAAACTGTCAATTGTGGTTCTTAATCTGACTGGCTGAAAGATCATAATTATTTAAAATAATGTACATGATGTAGTGTGCCAAGTCTTGGCTAGTAAGGAAAATTAAATCTGAATCTTTATTCACCAAAGTTATTTCTATTTCATGTTATAATGCCAAAATATGGCATTTTTCCTATTTTTCCTATTTGAAATCATTATATTTTATAACTTGTATGTGCACTTTATTGAAAAAAATAGTAAAAAATAAATTGATTTTTATTATAAGATTTAGGCAATTTCATTCCAAAACTTTTGGGATAATATAATATTATGGTATGATATGAAGTTATTATACAGTTATATTTCAGGGATGCTATATGTATAATTTAGGTATAATAAAAGACATTGCTCACTAAATTTTACCGTCTTCGAAGCAGGTGTCTAAAAATAAAAATGTTGTATTCATTTACAGAGTAATCATTGTGCATTGAGGCCGCAACGTAAAGAGATACATTGCTTGAGTTACTGGCATCACAAAATAGAGGAATATATATATATATATATATATATATATAATGTGTGTGTGTGTGTGTATGTGTGTTGGTTCTTTCTAAAGTGTCTGGCCATTGTTTTCTTTATTCAGCAAGTATCCAAAGCCAAAAAGCTTGTTTTGGCTGGATTTAGATTCAAGTAAACATCAAAAGCTAAATGTTATTATGGTACTACATATGCAGTTTTCTATTTGTATTATTTTCAAATTGAAATTAAATGTCAGGCAATGATTGATGATTTTCCAGCTGAAGTCTGGAGCTGATAGGAATCTGGAAGAACGTAACATTTCATATATGAGGAACTAGGTCCAGAGCGGAAGATAACAACAGTGACTGGGAGTGCTGAAACTAAAATCAAAGTCTCTATGTACTTGCTGAAAAGTAGAGTTGATGGTTATTAGTCAATATTCATGTTGTTTTTGAGAGAAATCATATTTTATTCCTTAATTCATTTCCGTTTTTAAGTATATCTAGATAGGGTATAGTTGTATAGTGATATTTTCCAGATTTACCCTTGGCATTGCTAAATTTGTATATCAGTTCAATTTACATAATCCCATTGTGAATTCCCTTAGGTATTTAAGTTCTGTTTGCAAAAGGAGATTTCTCAAGGTTAGAGAAGAGAGTGATATGGTTTGGTTGTGTCCTCACCCAAATCTCATCTTGAGTTATAGTTTCCATAATCCCCACATGTTGTGGGAGGGACCTGGTGGGAGGTATTTGAATCAATGCTGTAAAGGGTGTAGGTGACTGAAAACCAAGCTTAAAGTCTCAGTAGCACAATGAACTTGCTTTGCAAATCATGGATAAATTGCATAACCTTTAAGAGCCTCTGTTAAGTGAACTATAATTGAGGGTAAGAATAATAATAATGCTTCCCTTCCTTTTCTAGTGTGAGAATAATGTGAATGCATATAATACTGTACCTGGTAGATTATAAGTTCTTATTAAACACTTTCTAGGGCTCCCATAACAAAGTACCATCAACTGGGTAATTTAAAATAACAGAAATTTATTCTCTCTCTTTTGGAAACTAGATATCTGAAATCAAGATGTCAACTGGGCTGTGCTTTCTTGGAAGCTTCTAGGAGAATATCCTTCCTTGCCTCTTCCAGCTTGTGGTAAACACAGGCTTTTCTTGATTGTGGCAGTAAAACTGTAATCTATGCTGTATCTTCAAATGGCATTTTCCCTGTGTTTGTGTCTTCGCATGGCTGTCTTCTTCTAAGATCAATTGTCCTATAGGATAAAAGCTCACCCTACTCCATTGTGACCTCATCTTAACTAACTGCATCTGCACTGGCCTTATTTACAAAGAAGGTCATATTTTGAGACACTGGAGGTTACAGCTTCAAGAGATCTTTTTTGAGGGATACAATTCAACTCATCACAGCCTGCCTTCCAGTCCCCCACAAATTTAAGTCCTTCCCACATGCAAAATAAATACTTCTGATTCCAACATCCCCAAATGTCTTAACCACTCCAACATCAACTCTAAGTCCAAATTATCTCTAAATCAATTATGAGTGAGATTTGAGGTACAGCCCATCCCAGAGCAAAATTCCTCTCCATCTGTGGATTTGTGAAACATAGAAAATAGGTCATCTATTCCCAATATACAATGGTGGGATGGATAGAGAATAGATGTACTCATTCCAAAAAGGAGAAATTGGAAGGAAAAACAAATGGTGTCACTGACCTAAATTTACTGGCCTAAAGCAAGTTCAACCTAGTAGGACAAATTTTAATAGGTTGTAAGACTTGGGAATCATTATCTGTGGCTCAGGACCTTGTCTTCTGGGTTCATTGTGGTGGTCCTAACAGCAACTCTGCCCTCTCCACCCTGGTTGGTGGCCCTGACTGCTGGAACCAAGGAGGTAGGCCTGCCCTCTAGAACTAAGAAAGTCCCTTACTCAAGGCCTATGCATCCATGAGTCTGCTTTGCCTTCATGCCATCCTGTCTCTGTTTCTTTCTATTCATTTCTGCTGATAAAATACTTTCAGGAAACGTTGCCAACCTCTTGTGCAATTCATGAGGGTCCAAGCCATCAGACAAGAGGGTCCTCTACAGATCTTTTCTATATACCTGCGTCTCTATTCCTGAATTCAAGGTTCTTTATTCTTCTCTCATGGTTTACTACATATGTATGCTTCCCTATGTAATATTTTATTAATATCATTTTATAAGTTACCAAATCTCACGTTGGCATCTGAATTAATCCTTTTAGAAAACCACATACTTTATTTGTTTAATGATATGTTTGAAATGATATGGTTCAACTATATAGCTTTTATTTTAATTCCTGTATATTCCATTCTATGAATATGTATACTTTAATTATGGATTCTCCTATTGATATACATTCTCCTATTGATCTAATTTTTGACTCTTCTATACCATGCTGCCATCAGAATTCCTTTATATTTCTTCTCATGCACAACTGTGCACACCTAAGATTAAAATAGATAATTGTAAGATATGCACATATGCACAATTTTCCCAAGTAGTTTTTGAAGCATAAAAGCATTGTCACATCCTGTACTTGTTTGAAAGCTATTAGAATTTAGGCTTTAAGCCCATGGAGTAGCTTCAATTAGTTTTTGCTGTAAAGTTCTGCTAGTGTCCCTTTGGCTCCAGTGCAAATACACACACACACACACACACACACACACACACACACTCTCCTAGGTGGTGATGAGCACCAGTTTTATTTTTTTATTCCTCCATTCAGGAGGGTTTGAAAGTATGGAAAGCAGGCTGGACAGGCACCAAGCCTGTATCAGTGAGACAGACTTTCTTACCTCCCATCTTGCATGGGGTACTTAGAGTCCCCTCTACCACACAGAGCGTGAACTTCTGCTTCATTGACTACTTCCAGTCCTATATCCCAGCAGGCTCATTGTTTCACTGTGCTGTATTTTCCTTCTGTTTCTAGGCAATGGAGATACTTCTTCTGTTATTATTATTATAATTATAATATTGTTATTATCATTTTGGTTAGATATTTAATTTGTTTTTCTCTTTTCAGATTTTTTCTTTATTACCATATGCTTGGAGCAGAGAGGTTACATTGACAAGGAAATTTACAGCAACATGTTGATTCTTTGGCTGACTTTGGACTAGCCAAAGGTAGATAGCAAATGATCAAGTCTAAAGTGCATCACAGTTTTATATTGCCTATTGCAATTACATATGCACTGAATTCTAATAGTGTGGATTGCAAACATGACATTCTTATGTAATAATCAAAGAGCTTTATTTGTGTTCTTACCTCGATGGAAGGCTGTGCCATCTCTCTATGAAAATAGGTCTACAAGTGTGCTTTATAGTAGTCCAAGGACTTTAATTCAAATGCAGTTTTGGATCTAGTCAGCTCCCTGACCTGAGCTTTAACAAAGCCATGGAATTCTGTACTCTAAAGCATAAAAGAGTTGACTTTGACTCAGGATGTTTTGTAGGCTAAAGTCTCATTTCCACCTCTATAATAAAATAACTTACAAGCCTCTTATGAAATTTGTAATTTTGGGCAGTATAATAAGGATGTCAGAATGACTTTGCTACATAATATTTCCACATATAATGAAGCTAACCTCTTGAATGAAACTTTTAGAATTTTATATCTGAGTGTAGAAGAACATTTGCCAAAATTGATGAATTGGTTTTGGAATAATAAATATTTAGCTGTTCTTTTTGACAATAATTGGCAAATAGATTCAGCTGTTTCTTGAAGTTGATTCTAAAATGTACTAGTAAGAATGTGTTGTAACATAGAATAAATGCTGGAATTGATAATCCCATGATGTTGAACAAAATTAAGCCCTAACTCAGTAAGGTAGTACACTGTGTTACTTATAGACTAGACAAGTTGTCAGCGAACACGTTTTTGTTTTTGTTTTTTTGTCGACAAGTAATGTCTAGTAATTTTTGTTAGCAGTAAAATACTTTACATGAGCATTCAATTGGTATATTTTCTTCTCTTTTGTGTAGTGTACAATCATAGGAATGGAAAACTCTCATATAACCCAAAAGGAAATTAACAAAAATGAATAAAATATTATGATATTCATTTATTACTCATAACATTGAACTTAATACAGGAACAGGTTTATAAAGATGACACTGCATGTTTAATTCTGTATATTAGTTCTTCAAATGACTTAAGTCTGTATTGGTCTTTACTTTGATATTTGTTGGGACATCATTGGTTATTTAACTGGAAGAGGGCATTTACTTGATCTGTTATGAAAGGACATCATCACCTATCTTGAGAGAAATTTTTGTGAATATTCTTGTTGGATTTTTTTTTAACTCTTTCCTTGTTACTTGACAAAATCATGGTCATCACTCAGGGATCAACCAAAATGGTTTTATGATCTCAGGCTGGTTTAGTTATACTGCCTTATATAATACTTATTACCATAGAGCAGCTTTTCCCAACTAGATTTTGATGAGAAAATTATTCCCTAATGACCTAAGCCTTACAGCTAATTTATCCACTTTATGTGTTAAATTAACTTTTCTCCTTTACATTGTTTCATAATATTTATGTAATATTAGAAGAACTAAGAAAATAGTCATTAAAATAAATTTCCGTTTTTAGGAATTCAGATAATTGTAGCAGGGTAAAGTTGCCATAGAGTGTCACGCTTTTTTTTTCCTTGTTATTATCTCTAAAAGGATTATATACTCCACGAAGGCATAGACTGTATCTTGTTTCATCTTTGTATTCCTAGTCCTAGCACACTGGACTTCTGCCACATAGGAGTTGTTTGATCAATGTTTATGAATTAAATGCTTGAAGGAGGCATGCTTCTTTTGGCAAAACTTTGTTGATAGAACTGTTTAAGGTGACAGGTAATCCATATCACTGTGTCCAGGGAGCTTAGATTACACATGAACTAGTGTTGACATTGGAAAGGGTCAGTCAGGTGAGGAGAGCAGAGGGAATCTGAACTGTGCTGATGTTTTTTGCCAGAGCACCGATGTTATATGTATTGCTAGTAGGTCTGTTTAGGTTAAGTCAAAATTCCCTGCGGTGCTATCAGCTCTCTAAAGTAAGAGGTAGGCCGAGAGCGGTGGCTCACTCCTATAATCTCAGCACTTTGGGAGGCAGAGGCAGGCAGATCATCAGGTCAGAAGACCATCCTAGCTTCAACTTTGATCTGAAATCCAGCAGGTGTGGGGAGAGGCCAGGGAGCAGGAGCAGGCACTTCTGAGCCTTCAGTGGCGTGGGGGCTTCCCGGGCCTGAGAGTGCAGGGCTGTCCAGGTTCGGAGCCACGTCTGGGCAGCGGCAGCTGTAGCTGTGCTCAGGAATGTGGGGCTCCAGCCCCTTTAATTTGGTAGGGGGTGAGACTGCCACCTGTTCCTGGCCTGCCTGACCATCCTGGATAACATGGTGAAACCCCATCTGTACTAAAAATACAAAAAATTAGCCAGGCGTGGTTGCGTGCACCTGTAGTCCCAGCTACTCGGGAGGCTGAGGCAGGAGAATCGCTTGGACCAGGGAGGTGGAGATTGCAGTGAGCCAAGATCACAATACTGCACTCCAGCCTGGGTGACAGAGCGAGACTCCATCTCAAAAAATAAAAATAAAAATAAAAAATAAATAAAGTAAGAGGTACTTGGAAAAAGGTGCAGAAAAGAGGAGCAGCATAGCAGAAATAAGGCAGGAGATATATGTTCTAATAAAAAGGGCTAAAATTAAGGCAAGGATTTCAGTCCTTTGGGAACAGGCATGAAAACCAGCAGGCAAGGAATACATTTGGGAAGGCTGTTTTGCAGGTGATACTCTGGTATCCCACATTACAACGGATACAATAGGACAGAAGGTGGATCAAATTCAAACATGCTAGAGGGTTTGGGATTTCTAAAATGCTAAGACTCAGTTACAGTTGTCTCAGAAAGTGGTAGGTCTGATCCTCAGCTTTCAGGTCATCTTGCCCATAACTAAGCGAGTCTGGATCAACAAGGGAAATGACGGAACAAGGCCTATGCATGTCGTTATTCACAGGGTGGTGATGACAAGGGTCCCAAGACATCCTTGCAACCTGCAAAAGAGGACAGACTCAAATGCACAAATGGTTTTCAAATATCTACTTCTTTCATATATTCACATTTCTTATTATTATTTTATTCACTAGTCACAGTGTTATGGGCTGAATCTTTGTGTACCCCCAAAATGCCCAGTGTGATGGAATTTGGAGATGATACCTTTTAGAGGTAATTAAATCATGATGGTGGACCCTTGTTCTGATGAAATCAGTGCCCTTATGAGACAACAGATAACTTGATCTCTCTCACTTTTTTCTTGGACAGAGGAAGGCTAAGTGAGCACACAGCAAAAGAGCCCTCAACCACACCCAATCATGTGGCACTCAGATCTCAGACTTGCAGCCTGCAGAACTGTAAAAAAACAAATTTCCATTGTTAAAGCCACCATTGTATTTTGTTATGGCAGCCAGTGCAGACTAGTACACACATCAGATCACATCTTCAAGCCTCAAAGTAAAGGTAAAAGAAAAGTGTTAAAAGAAGAAGATGCAGAGAGGGGAACCAATTATGGCCTATTTTGTAATCAACCCTAATTGTGCCACAGTCTGAAAATATATAATGCATGATGTAATAAAATCTGTGTAGGGATTATATATTAATAAACTATGCTTCTTTTGATATACAATAAATTTAAAAAATGAACACTTTTAGAAAAAAAATGACCTGGGTCAGATGTCCTGATGTTACTTAGCACTTCCACTTTCCACATCATGCACTTACATATTAAGTATACTTCAGGACTATAATGTGTTTACTAGATTTGCAGCTGTCTCATATTTCCCAGTTTTGTATATATATGAAGCCAAATGACTAAATATTTCTTTAAATCCTCCTTCACATAATGTGTTCAAAAATTAAATTTTTTATTATTTCATTGCCAATTGACCTTCAGGCAAATTGTCAAGAAATTTATGAGGGTAACAGCTTGAATATGTATACCCAAGTGTCTCTTGAGTAAAATATGACTTATAGCTTTCTTGCTCCTGAAATGATTAAGTCTCAAAACCTGAAGTTGACAGCAGAGTCATTGTACAGATTGATGTTCTCAATGACTAACGTTTGACAGAATTTGCTTCTGATTTATTATGCTTCTAGGTAAAAACAATTTACTTTATTTTTTAGTATTTTTACTATATTCTTTCACTAATTGGATAAACATAATTTTTATATTGAATATATGTGCATTTTGAATAAACTAATATTTTAAATTAAACTATTTTTAAAGTACAATTTTTTTAGTATGCTGATGTAGTTTTTGCTCTTTTCTTTTTTGATGTCAAGTAGCTCCTGATTTTTTTAATAGTAGCTAACAGCAAACTATTACTCATATAAACTCTATTTAGTAATGATTGGATTTTTTTAACAATTTATCCATCCAAATATAGCAAATGTATGTGAAGAACAATCATAAACAATTAGGTACAGCCCCCACTAACTGAATTTATAATTTCTGAAAAATAGAGAACTAAGACATCACTTTTCTGTTACACCTCAACTACTCTAAATTATTATAATGTTTAATTTATTTAAGAATAAAAGCATGGCACATTAAAGAAGGAAACCAAATGCAAAAAATGGAGGAAGTGAAGATAATACATAATGTCTTCGTAGAGTATTTTTTATCTACTAAGTAAAGGGACATATTTTTGTTGTATGTTTCCTATATAATTTATACTTCTTACCTTATGCAAAGGTTACTTAAAATCTTTTAATAAATGCAAATGTCACTTGAAATGAGTTTCATCTGCATGCTACTCCATACATAGACAGCTTATTTTAAACTTTATTATATGTTTTAGCCCATTGCTTTTGTGTGTGTGTGTATTAATGTGGCACTTAGGGTTTTTTCTTAGAAAGATTTAATGAATCGTTGTGAATTTCTGATACTTTGAATTTATAATGGAATCTAGGATGAGTTCTCGAGAGTGCAGTATTTTTGTGAACTATAGTTTCCTTTCTAGTAAAAAGACAAAATCGAGGTTTGTGTGTGAAGAGGTTGATCCCACACATCATTGTTGGGTAGGCCAGAGGCAGAGTGGAAGGGGTAACACTTAAACTGGAAAAAATTGAACATTGAACATTAAATATTAAAGATATTTTTAAGGAGCTCTGATTACTTGCACGCAAATGTTTATTAACAAAGCTAGTGGTATTTATAGCTTACTCCAAATTGGAACTTATTCCAAACTAAACATGGTATCTTCTTTTACCCAAAACTTGTCTCAATAAATAAATGGTTTCAGTGAGTCTTTCAGGTCAAATATCTGTCTCATTCTCAACCCCTCTCTTTTCTTCCACTATTCTTAGCATCTACCTTCCAAGTACAGCAAGGTTCTAGTTCCTTAATTGCTCTCAAATCTTCCCTCATGTCTTTCCCCAAGGCTACTGTTTTGTCGTGGCTTTTCTAGATTGCTTGCAGTGGAATCTAATAGTTTGTTGCTGTAAACTGTCTTCAACTGTCTTCTTTACCCTATCTCTAAAATGCAAACTAGCCAAATCATTCCCTTATTCAAAAACCAGTGTGTAATTTCCAGAGCTTTAAGAAGAATGGACTGTGTGCTTTTCTACCCTAATTTATTTCCAACTACGTATGTCATGGTGCCATGCTGTCTCTTACTTCCAGGACATACAAATATTATAGGATCCTTGGGTGTTGCCTCACCAGCCAGAAACCTCTATGGGTGGTGACACCTTTGCCCAAGTTTGTATTAGAGCCTGGTGGGCTCATTCCACCCACTTGGCCTGGCAGGCTGCACTCAGCTCACTCTACTGGCCTGAATCTCATACCTGCCAAGGGTGAGCCAGATGTGGAGTGGTGAGTGGTGTGTGAGCGAGTGAGCATGGGGTTCAACCACTGCAAACAGCGAGGTATGCTGGCTGCAATCACAACCCTGGCTCAGGGAACTCCTAGGTCTGGACTCCCTGAAGGGCCACAGCTCTTCTCTCCTTCTCTCTTCTCTCTTTCTTGTCAACTGCAACATGGCCAGGAAGAGGTATGTTTTAGCTATGTTTGTGTTACAGCTCTTTTAGCCCCACCATTCAGTGGGTCCTGAGTTCTTGTCCCCTGTCCAGGAGGAATGAGGTACGTGAACAAGTGGAGGGTAAGCAAGGTAAAGAAAAGTTTTACTGAGTGATAGAACAACTCAGAGGAGACCCACAGTAGGTAGCTTCTCTCTGCACCCAGGATGTCCCGATGAGGGTTCAGTTCTCATCAGAGATGATATCCTGAAGTGGGTAGCTGGTAGTCTTTCTGTCTGTTCAGTTCTCAGCAGAGAGAAGACTCTGGAGTGAGTAACTCTTCTATGTAGGCAGGTTGTCCCATCGTCTCTCTGAGTCTAGATGAATCCAGGGGTTTTATGGGCTTCAGATGGGAGGAAGTGCATGCTGATTGGTTCATGGGCAGCCATGGGCAGGCCCAGAAAAAGCACCATAATTTCTCATTCTGGTCCTTGGGGCTGGCAGCCAGGCCCCCAAGCTTTAGGACTTCCCCACCTTGTAGGTGGGGCTTCAACAGGAACCCACCCTTTTCTACCCAGGAGTCTGTCTGCCTCCTGAAGCTGTTCATGCTGCCCAGGCTGCTCATGCTGCCCAAGCCGCTCATGCCAAAGGGTGCCTGCAAGCCAGTGCCAAGCGGCCCTCAGCCCCCACTTTGCCTCCCTGCTGTGCTTGTTGATGCCCAAAGTCCAGGGAGCTGAGACAGCAGGGGGCCGGCATGTCAGTGCTGCCCCAAGTGAATGCACACCCAGTTGGGTTGCAACAGTGCCCAGGCTCGGCCTCAGGTTTGCTCCAAGATCAGAACAGGCACCAGGAGGAGAGAGAAGCCAGACTGTGGTAGCAGGCATTTCTGAGCCTGCAGGGTCAGGAGGGCCTTCCCAGGACCCCAGGAGTGCAGACATGCCTGCATCCACAGTGTGGCTTGGGTGGCTGCAGCTGCACCTAGGAAGGTGGGCCTCCTGCCTGCCTCCAGCTCCCAAGAGCATAGGGATGCCCAGGTCCGCAGCCATGGCTGGGTGGCTGAAGCTGCTTCTAAAGACACAAGACTCCTGCCTTGCCATGTCAGAAGGGAGTGGGGCTTCCACCTATTCGCAGCTATGTGGAGCCCTGGTCGTGCCCCTCCCACTATAGCTGCCATCATGGCAGTGGCCACTATAGATGGGCCATCATTGCCATCAACAATTGGTATTTTTTTGTTAACTATTAACACTACCAATTTCACCCTACCCGAACTCATCCTAGGAGTTAATCTCATTCTTCAAGACAGTTCAAACCATTCAGTGCAACCTTAACTCTTCCTGTTATAGTTACTTAACTATCATTATCTAGGTGAGATTTATTCTCCTCTTAGCCCCATAGAAATCTGAACTTACCTGTCCCATGATGTTTATCATATGATATAATTATCTACTGCATGGTTACCTCCTACATTATGTCCTTTTATAGATCAGAGGCAAATAGTAGGCTTTCAATTGATATTATTATGTTTTAATTGTCTTGTATTTACAATGTCTGGCACAGTCTTTGGCATAAAATGAAACACCAAATAAACATTTGGTGAATGAATGGATGAATGAATGAATGCTGGAAACATGAAAACAGTAAATGCAATGTTCTACCTTCGTTTCATCATAAGGACAGAATTAGAATGAAGAAAGAAGCATGGTAAGTCAGGCTTACCTCTAAGTATAAAAATTAAGGGTAGCAAGTTATTGCCACTGAAATGATCATCTCAGAGACAGGCAGGGTTGGTAATTAAAGACCAGCACAGTTAAATTTCATAGCTTCAAGCTGTGGAACCTATTCATGTTAACCATTATTACAATGCTCATGTGTTTTTCCTCAGTAATGATTAGTAATAATCTGAAAAATAAAGGTGTTTTCTGCCTAGCTTTACTGGCATCAAGAAAAAGCAAGTTAGGGAGACTATCCCACTTTGCAGTCAAAACTTCCAAGAATAGAACTTTTACAGAGGATAGAGAAGCAAAGGACAGTAAAAGTAGAAACCAGTCTGAGTCTGTGGGACTCATAGCCAAGAAAGAATGAAACAGGACATCAGTGAGGCGGCCCTGAGAACTTCCGAAAGTCCTGAGGCCGAACATCACAGAAGATAGAGGACTTTTTCCAGTGTAGTGTTTTCAAGATATTGTTTAATCAGATTTGAAAAATAACCTTGGATTTATAGGAATTATGCTGTCTTCTTTTAAACTGAAAATTAGTTATCTTGATTGCTATTGGGCTTTGGATTGAGAAGGAAACGGATAGGAGAGAAGGAAATTATTTAGCTTCTACTCTTCAGAACATGTAAAATGAAAATTTCTCCAGCTTTTACTTTCTTGGCCACTCTCTACTTACAAACTTTTTTTAACCTCTATTCCCTGAATGATTAATCTCTATTATAATATCCTATTTATTTTTTATATAGAATGCAATCTATAATTATCTTATTTACATTTCTAACTTCTCATTGCCTCTCTCCTCTGCTAAAATTTGTATCCATGTTTTGTTAAGCCCTGTAGCCACTGTAGTTGGCAAATAGTAGGCTTTCAATTGATGTTTGTTGAACAAATGAATGGATGCACTGATGACCAAAAAGGGAGTTAGGTTGATAATAATAATTACAATTCTGCTGACTGTTCACCCTTCATTTGCCTTTACCATGACCCTGAATTCTCTGTAAAGTCCTCCACCAAATATTTCTGGGAAGCACATGAGCTGGGAGAAAAGTCAGATGAGTTTACGCCCTACTGCTTTCTCACCATTGCTAATGTCCTCAGTGGAAAAAAAAACAACAGCAGCAATAAAAACACTGCCTATGTAAAGTTTTTTTCCTTTAGTGCTTCCAGAGTAATTCATTCCCAAATACCCACAGCTGAGGTGCAGGCAGCAATGGCAAAAATGCCACTTATTCAAATCCATGCCACTCCTGACCATCTGAATCTTAAGACATCATTGTATTTAGAGTCTCAAAGTATTTTGTGAAAACAGCTTCTGTAGCATCAGTTCTTAAATCACCTATCCCCTGGAACCTCAAATTTTCCTGCAGGCTAGACAAGTGTATGTATCATGCCATCCATCTTGTTTATTGTTTTAGTCCCTCCTGGGCATCCATGAACTGTCCTGTCTGTCTGTAGCCACACTGCAAAACAAACAAAATTGTCAGTTTATGCAAATAAACTCCTAGAATGTTCTTCAGTTCACTAGCTCTGTAAGCATACAGTTTGGAGTCCCAGCTTTACTCATGCTAGCAAATGATGTGTGTGTGTGTGTCTGTTAACCTAGATACCTCCCTGGCTCATTTCAAATATGTTTTTATAGAACTGCTTCAAAAATTGTAGAAAAGTTGTCAATTTTTTTTTCCCAATCAAATTATCTTCTGTAATAATTTTCCTGTTCATCAGGAGATGCCTACAACTTAGAGGGAGATTTAAGCATGGGAAGGAGGATGGAATGAAAAGGAATGAAGAATAGTTCTCACCTTGCAGCTCCTTTCAAGTTCAAATGTTTCTGAACATAGTATTTCAAACAGTGATTCAGTGTATACTATTTATTCATCTCATATTTGTGTAGGGATCTCTCTGTCACTGGCTACTTTGAGAGGGTCAGCTGTGGGCACACAGGGAACCAATAGCATTCAGGTCATTTTTGTCTTAGGCTCCTGAGGAACATAGCTCAGTTCAGTCAGAACTCCTCTCAGAATAGGTCTATTTCCATCAACTTACAAGGACCAGCTTGAAGCCACTTACAGTCCTGAGTCCCCAAGAATCTCATAACACAGCTTCATTCCCCAAGGTCTTTGATGATGAGTTTCACATGCTGATCCCAAAGGAACTGTGTTAAACTGACCCTAGAAATTCCAAATATAATTCTACTGGTCAATAAAAAAACTTTTAGGAAGACTAAACTTTCTTTACCTAGTTTTACTTAGTACTTTGTGAATCCTGTACCTCATTTATGGAAATATATTCAGCTTTTAAACAAAATCCATTGAGTAGATCTAAACTTTATAATGATTTGCAGGTAAGGATTCTAGCAGCAGTGTCTGTTTTAGCATTGCATGAGCAACAAACCACATGTTAGGGTTATCATTTTTATTTTTAAGTGCTAGTTTATATAATTAAACCTACATAAATTTTAACATCCTAGGGGATAAAAGTGAACTATTATAAAAAATAATTTTTATGAATAGTTATAAAAAAGTTAAGTTCAGCATATCCTGACATGAAGTTATTTACTTGGTCTGAGGTCACTGTAGTAGACACTGTAGCGAATATAAATATGACTTATTCACTGCTTGTGGTCTCAAGATGCTTACAGTTCAGAATTGGGAAGAGGCATGGATAATTTCAAAAATGAAATACAGTATGGTTATGGTATAATCAAGTATTAACTGAGAATTTAGAGAAGGGAATTTTCCTTTCTTAGAAATGATTATAAATCCATTTTATTTTAAATGGCATCACCTGTTTGTGTGGAAGGATAGGTGTGATTTCATCATGCAACAATTCAGGTAGGTCAGATAAATGGAGGGAAATGGATTTTCTTGAATAAAAATTTTGTATATGAAAGGAAATCTATGAGTTCTGTATTGTCTAACTAAAACAAATTGTGGCCGGGTGCGGTGGCTCACACCTGTAATCTCAGCACTTCGGGAGGCCAAAGTGGGCAGACCACCTGAGGTTGGGAGTTTTGAGACCAGCCTAACCAACATGGAGAAACCTCATCTCTACTAAAAACAGAAAAGTAGCTGGGCAGGTGGTGCATACCTGTAATCCCAGCTACTCAGGAGGCTGGGGCAGGAGAATCACTTGAATGCAGGAGGCGGAGGTTGCAGGGAGCTGACATTGCACCATTGCACTCCAGCCTGGGCAACAAGAATGAAACTCCATCTCAATGAAAACAACAACAACAAAACACACACAAAAAATTACGTATTAACATAATTAAGATGCTGAGAAATTGTGAAATAAATACAACATTTAACAAAAATTTCTCAAATCTACCTATTATTTCCATGTAATACCTGTCAGCATCCTGTGAGACAGGTGTCTTCTGATAGATTGTAATACTATTTCAATAAAATATAGGAAATTGTGAAAAACAGGCAGGAAAGATTTAAGGTAGTCAAATTTTGGTATGCCCAGGATTGAAGACTGTGAGGTGCTATTAAAGATGAAGGAGTAACCCAATCTGAGAAGTACTATTGGGAGATTAATCCTGCTAGGATGTATTGGAGAGAGGCCAGATGCATGGAGAGATATGGTAGGCAAGATTGGGAAACTGAAAGTGAAACAGTCCTTTAGGAGACTGTTACAGTTGTCCACGTGTGAGGTGAAAACCACATGAACCACGACGATCAAGAGAGAAATGAAAAGAAAGATGCATTCAAGAACTGTTAAAGAGGAATTACTTATTAAAGAAAAGACTTGGAGTTTTTCAGCTTAGGAACAGTTCCTACAATATACAAACTCAAAAATTTAACATTTCAGTCGGGGTGCCTATTTGAAAATATCTAGGAAGTAGTAATAAATGAAGAATTTACATTTAGGAAAAGGATTACTGTAAGAGATAGAGAATTGGAACACATCATGAATAAAAGTGATAACTGAATCTATAGAGATAGATTATATTATGGAGAATAGGTAAAGAGAAAAGAGCCAACGATTTAACCTTTATGGGAACCTACGTATGTTTGACCTAATGACGAAGAGTAGCCATTGAAGAAAGAATCGTGATACAGTAAGAGAGAAGCCAAGGGCTGCAAAGTCTCAAGTACAAGGTACAATTAAGTATTATTACATACCGTAGAAAATTTTAATGAGATGAACTTCAGTGGCTTTGGAGATTAGAAAGCGATAGCTCATCTTTAGGAGAAAATTTATACAGTCTAACTTTATAAGAGAAAGACCCAGTGCAAGGAACTCACAATGCCAATGCCAATGTGATGAGAAGGTAGAATCTACAAGGAAACATGGCTCTTGCATGAAATTCTGAAGTAAAGAAGAAAGAAATTTAGTGGTGGCTCAAGATAAAGGCAACTCTAAAAGAGGACATTTTTCCTACTTCTTCTAGGCTTGGGGAAATATACACATTTTTTTAGGCTAATGGAAAGAACTAGAAAAGACTGACAATTAAAAATAAAGTGTGAAAATTACTGACACCAAATCCTTTAGAAAGATGAGACTTCATTAAAAATCTTAAGTAAATGGATTAGCATGAGAGGGGACTCCTTTTTCTCTAGGACAGAAAAGAAGGGAAAAATTGTCTGGTAGAAGATAGAAAGCTCCTTCCTGCTGTTCCCAGGTTTGAAATGTTGTCCTTCTAGTGAGCAGGATAGGAAGGACAGCAGCCTGGTGCTCTCCACTCAGCTGTTGGTGCGCTGTCTCTCAGGCTAGAGTGAATGGGGTTGGTAAACCAAAGGTCAGAAAAGCATAGTGTCTCTGGTGGAGAGGGAAGGTGTATCGAGGAAGTGTTAGGGCAAGGAACAGAGAGCTACTTATCTACGATGCAGCAAAGTCAGAGCAAGCCTGAGTGTATAGACTGGGGCAGAGTGGAACCCAGTCAGGCAGGGAAATCTCTGGTCTAGGATGATGGGTGGATGCCCAGATATAGGAGGAAAAGTCAAGGCGGAAACAAAACTGAACAATATAATAATTTAAAAATTGAGAAATTAAATTGGTCTCAAGTTGATGCCTGGCATTATTGATATATTTTATTCCCTGTTGTCACCGAACCTGGAAGAGGCTGCCTACAAGTCTTTAGGGGAAGGCAAAGGAAGAAGAAAAATGGACACAATGTGTAAAGACAAAATGTTCCTACTAATTTTGTTACTTCTAACTGGGTTTGGTACAAGTATGCCATCAATTCCCAGAGCACTCTGTGTGCTTGTTTATGTGTTTTAGGGAAGACTCACAATCTTGACTAGTACAGGAAGGTATGGGGAAAAGAGAAAGGGAAGCTTTTCTTTTCTCTGTATTTAGGGTGATGATTCTTTCTGGTCATCTTCCAGAAGTGACAAGCAGAATCGAATGAACTGATGTTAGCAGCTTCTATAGCTTTAATCTAGGTTATATTTAACTGTGGGTTCATTTTTATTCCATTCATCACCAACTTCATTATCAGTGTTTAGTGTTTATTATGTAACAATAACAAATTCTAAATTTAAGGACTTGAAGTTGTGAATTCTGTGTTTTAATATGACATTTCCTTGGAGAGGATCTTCTTAGTGAATTTTGATGTTTATATAATGTAATGGAAATGATCTCTTTCAGCTTTGCCTCCTATTTTAGTGGGTTTTGATTTTTTTTTTTGATCCTTTATAAGAAATGCTGGTGGTTAACAGACCTCACCAATGTCAGTGTCATAAAATGTATATATATAAGCCACACTTTCTTTATCCAGTCTATCATTGATGGGCATTTGGGTTGGTTCCAAGTCTTTGCTGTTGTAAACAGTGCTGCAGTGAACATACATGTGCATATGTCTTTGTAACAGAATGATTTATAAGCCTTTGGGTATATACCCAGTAATGGGATTTCTGGGTCAAATAGTATTTCTATTTCTAGATCCTTGAGGAATCACTACACCGTCTTCCCCAATGGTTGAACTAATTTACACTCCCACAAACAGTGTAAAAGTGTTCCTATTTCTCCTCATCCTCTCCAGCATCTGTTGTCTCCTGATTTTTTAATGATGACCATTCTAACTGGTGTGAGATGGCATCTCAATGTGGTTTTGTTTTGCATTTCTCTAATGACCAGTGATGATGAGCATTTTTTCATATGTTTGTTGGCTGCAGAAATGTCTTCTTCTGAGAAGTGTCTGTTCATATCCTTTACCCATTTTTTGATAGGGTTGTTTTTTTCTTGTAAATTTGTTTAAATTCTTTGTAGATTCTGGATATTAGCCCTTTGTCAGATAAGTATATTGCAAAAATTTCTTCTCATTCTGTTGGTTGCTGGTTCACTCTAATGATAGTTTCTCTTGCTGCGCAGAAGCTCTTAAGGTTAAATGGGATCTACAAATTAGATTCCATTTGTCTGTTTTGGCTTTTGTTGCCATTGCTTTTGGTGTTTTAGTCATGTAGTCCTTGTCTATGCCTATGTCCTGAATGGTATTGCCTAGGTTTTCTTCTAGGATTTTTATGGTGTTAGGTCTTATGTTTAAATCTTTAATCCATCTGGAGTTAATTTCTGTGTAAGGTGTAAGGATAAGGCTATAGTAATCAAAACAGCTTGGTACTTGTACCAAAACAGATATATAGACCAATGGAATAGAACAGAGACCTTGAAAGTAACGCCACAGTTCCACAACCATCTGATCTTTGACAAACCTGACAAAAACAGGCCATAGGGAAAGGATTCCCTGTTTAATAAATGGTGTTGGGAAAACTGAAAGTCATATGCAGAAAGCTGTAACTAGAAATGTATCTTTCAATCCTGCAAGTACTGTAATACCTTTCCACTTTGCTTTTTTTTTTTTTTGTCCCTGCTACCCTGCTGTTATGACCTTATTGCTTCCCATAGTAACCTTTTAAATGTAGCTAATTATCACCAACTCATGCTACCAACATCATCTCCAAACCTCTTTTCCCAGGGCCCCAGATACATTGTGTACATTTTCTGCATTTCAAGATATCAGGCAAAAGTTTTACCAAATATTTTACTACTCTTTAACATAACTTGCCATTTTTCTAAATTCTTCTGACAGATTCCTCACTATTGGTTCCCCATCCTTGTAGCCAATAATGTGTTTTTCAGGATTTTGTTTTATGTACCCCAGCTCAGATTTTGTTATTCTGTCAAACAACTGTCATCTCTTTGGGCTTAAAGTAACAGATATTTATATCTTGCCCATGCTGCTTAGGCACTATGGGTTAGCTGTGGCTCTGGTTAGTTCTGCAGGGCTCAGCTAAACAGGAAACATTTTCTTATTTTCAGGGATCCAGGCTAAAGGGACATGTTCTTATTTTGGAAAGCAAGACTACTATAAAGGGAAAACATGCAAACACATTTTAAACATACTCTTGGATATGGCCTATACTGCATTAACTTACATTCCATTGACAAAAGGAAGTCACAGGTCCAAACCAAATGAATGGATGGGGGCTATACTTTGCCTACGGAGAAATATAACAAGCATGAGTAGGGGACAAATAAGCATGAAAAAAAATAAAATCTACCAATTCAGTTTACTCATAAGTGTATGGTAGAAGAAAGACCTGATAACTTTATTAAGTTCCTATGAATTTTAGAGTCTTTCCCTTCAAAGTGGCTCTTTGATCCTGATTATTGTTATTATTTTCTGAATCCAGTGAATGGTTAATGTTCTGTGGGTTCCAGCTTTCATTTCCTCTTCTTGTTTTGGCAATTACCAACTAGTTGAGTGTCTTCTGAAGTCACTGGGAAAGTGCATAGTTGGAATGGTGGAGGCAGAAAACCCAGGGAAGTGACCATAAGGAAAGCCAATATTAGAACAAGCAAAATACAGGAGGGTGGAGAAGGAGTGGTAATTTGACCACTTTAAGTAGTTCATGAATGAAAGGTAATAAGATGGTAGGAAGTGTATGGCTTTTAATTCATTAAGAACATAGCTCTAGAGTGAGACAAGTACTGTGGTAGTCCTTAAGACTTTAAACAAGATATTTGACATCTTTGAACTTTATTTTCATTGCCTGCCAAATGAAGGCAATAGCTACAAGATAGTATTATGAGAAAATGCGTATTAAAGTGTTAAGTGTCTTGCTCATTGATACTTACCTGTACCATAGCAGGTAGCAGCAAATGTTATGTATATAGGCAATTGGTAATCAGGAAATGTTATTTATAACTAAATTTTTGTGTGGTGTCTGTCTGTGAGTATCCTCTTTACAAATTTACAATTACGCAAGAGTCTCATAAGTTCATTTAGCTATGAATAAAAATAAATCAATATAAAACAAAAAAAGAGAAACTTTAAAAAAATGTAGTAAGATTTCTAAATAAAATACAGCTTCTAGTTTCATTGTATTGCCTTACAAAAGCTATATTTGAATCAGTTGTAGACTAGTTACAAGCAACCCATTTTTCAAAGCAGACATAAAAATCAAAATTAGGGCAAATAAGTAAATGTGTAATGCTAAAGTACTTTATAAATTATGGCATTATACTGGTATTATACCAAATTAGTATAATTAAGGAATTATAATTTTTTCTACAATCTTTATCCTAATTCTATAGCCTACGTTTATGGTTTTTTTACATGTATCTTTTATCACATATTTGGAATTTTGCTATCATACATGTTTATATCACTGTTTTTAAACTGAACATTATATAATAAATACTTCCCTTTTTATTATATAGTTTTCATAATCATTATTTAATGTATGTAGAATAGTTTATCAAGTGAATGACAGCAATATATACAACCACTTCTCAGAATTGGCATTTAGATTAGTTTTCCCATATTATAAGTATGATTACTCAAGGGAGCTAGGGGAAGGGTCATAGAATCACAAGGCTGTGGCAGACAAAATGTTGAGTGACAAAGAGATGTGTCATAGATGGAACTAAATATGTTCAGGATTCTAAAAAGAGCAACGGTTCACAAGGAAGCTTCTGCTATCAGGTGGGCAAAGGAGTCCATGGATCAGGGAAACATACCTTGGTGAAATGGAAGATCATGCTTCTCAATGCCTGTGACCAGGTTGGTTCACCTTGCTGTGGTACCTTTCTTAATCCTGCCCCAATGATACTGTATTTTTAGAAACTTTTAAGGATTCTAGCATCCTTCTGAATCTCATCATTAATATCAGGAGATCCTGTGGATTTTTTTATTTGATTTTTTTAAATGGGCATTTTAATATAAAAGTCAGAAAGGTATTATCTGGACATGCAATCTTCCTAGAAGCATCCAAGAATTTTTCTTCTCTTCTTCTGTAGTGCCAGTTAATGATCCATTGCTTTCAAATTGAGAAAAGAACCAAAACAACAGAGAATCTTTGCAGACTAATGCAAAATGGAGGATCCAAAATCTCTTAAATATAATTGTTTTTTTCCTAAGTTGAGAGGTGAGAAAAGTATTATAAGTGGCTTCCCAGTTATGCTCTAAGGAATTCTAAACTTTTTAGGAAGAACCCAGGGACCATTTCAGGTGACAGGAGATGCTGATAGGTGGACATCTAGGCTGTTTATGACACTCCCAACCCCATAACCAGAGTAGCTGGTTTGCATAGTAGGACTCTGAGTAAGATTTTGTTCCTAGAAAGGATTCTGTAGCTTTAAAAACTTTAGAAGGAGAAAAACAAAAACAAAACAGGACATATATACACTGATTATTACCATCCTCTTTCATTGTAGAGCCATATATATGGTTTCCATAAGCACTCTGGGAGAGAAGAAAAGACTGCAAACATGCCAACATGTAAAACACTCAGATAAGTTTTTCCCTAAAGGACATAGATCAACCATTGTGGAAGACAGTGTGGTGATTTCTCAAGGATCTAGAGCTAGAAATACCATTTGACCCAGCAATCTCATTATGGGTATATACTCAAAGGATTATAAATCATTCTGTTATAAAGACACATGCACATGTATGTTTATTGCAGCACTGTTCACGATAGTAAAGACCTGGAACCAACCCAAACGTCCAACAGTGATAGACTGGATAAAGAAAATGTGGCACATATACACCATAGAATACTATGCAGCCATCAAAAAGGATGAGTTCATGTCCTTTGCAGGGACATGGATGAAGCTGGAAACCATCATTCTTAGCAAACTAACACAAGAACAGAAAACCAAACACCACCTGTTCTCACTATAAGTGGGAGTTGAACAATGAGAACCCATGGACACAGGAAGGGGAACATCACACACTGGGTCCTGTCGGGGATGGGGGATTATGGTAGAGATAGCATTAGGATAAATACCTAATGTAGGTGACAGATTGATGGGTGCAGCAAACCACCACAGCACGTGTATACTTATGTAACAAACCTGCATGTTCTGCACATGTACCCCAGAACTTAAAATATAATTAAGAAAAAAAAATTATGGGTTGATTCCTCTTTTCAGGAGGGGCCACAATATTCAGCACTGTTTAGGCTTCCCATATAAGGGAAGAAAAAAATTTTTTCTTTCTATACTTTCTGAGTTCTTAGCTGCAATCCCAGTAACTAAAGGTAGATTAACAAATGAAAAACAAAAATAAGTTGTATTAAAACATATACCTCATTATACATGGGAGATACCCAGAGAAATGCATAAATCTCAAGGAGGTGGATTCAAATTCAGGCTTAAATACCATTGTCCACTGATAAAAAGAAAGAAGGGTGTGGGAGGGCCAGTTATGAGGAGATGCCTAGGAAAAGCAGATAAACAATGATAAGCTTTATTACACAGATTAAGTCCATGCCTTCTTTTTTATAAGTCTCTAGTGATTTAGTTGTCCTTCTCTTCCTGGTGCCAAGAGAGAGAGACACCATTAAACTATTTCTTTATAGATATAAATTTCCCTTACAAAAAGTGACTTGACTTTCAGAGCTGCTTCTGTGTCTGCTGGTTCTCAAAATAATCAGCTCAAAATCATCCTTCGGTAAAGAGACATCTTCTGGGGTAGCATATTCTGGTCTTCTGTAACCACTAGATAATATCTATAAGCAAGCATCGATTTCTCTTTCCTTAAGTATAATGAAAATTTAGCTACAAGGAGAAAAATATTAGAAAAAAAGATAAGAACATTTTATATTTAATATGAACGGAAGTACAACTTACAACCAAGTAAACATATTAGGAAATATATTTATATTATATTTGCATACTAAAGTTTTGTATTTTAACATTTTTGTATTTACAAATTTTTAATAGAAACGTAAGATGTAGTCATTATATAATATTTAAACATTTCAAAAATGTTGAAATCATACATGGTCACTTTCCAAAGGTACCTGTTATTAATAGCTTTTTATATATTGTTCTAGATAATTTGTATAGATAAATATATGTACCTTGTCCACCTAAAAAGAAGAAGCTGAGGTAAAATTAATATACATAGAAAGTTTATTTGGATCAAGCTTGCAGATTACAGCTCTGGAGCATTGATTTGTTTGCCCTAAATATACATTCTGATAAGTGGCAGTCTACAAGTGGATTTTTAAAGGAAAAGAAGAGGGGGTTCTTGAGTTGTTTACAAAAAGTTTACACTAAAATAACATCAGCTATTGATTGGCTATATATTGTTTTTGTTTGTTTGTTTTATATGACAAACTCCAGAACATGAAGATAATGGATGAAGCAGCTAGTCAAGAACAAAATTACTTTGAACAATTGCCTCCAGACATGGGTGGGGAGGAGGGGGCTGACTAAAGTCTCATACTCATGTCTCTCTGGGCCTGATAAATTTTGCAGACCTCATATAGCTCAAATTTCTCTGAGCTATTTTTCTTTTCTCAACGTAAGTAGTCTTTCTGTGTGTACAATTTAAAATAATTACATTCTATTCTACATTTTACTTTTTTTAATTTATTACACCTTTAACAATATTTCAGCCATATCGGTACATGTAAATCTGCCTATTCCTTTTATAGTTATATGATACTAATAATTTTTTATGAATGTACAATTCATACATTTTCAAGTGACTTTCAGTTTGCCACAGTGATAAATGATGTTCCCCTGGACATCATGTGTCTTTGCATACCTGTGCAGTTGTTCCTACAAGAAAAACATCCTTCTAGTGCAGTTGCTTGGTTAATGGCTTTTTTTTCCCAAGAAAAAACAATGGACCCTTAAATTTATTCAAACATGTAAAGCCTAATTTAAATACATTTAAGATCTGGAAAAGAAATATATTAACATCATTAATTTAACCTCTTAAAAATGCATATATTGTTTTAAATTTTATGCCATTGTGTTTTCTTTTTGTTTTTGTGTGTATGTGTGTGTGTGTTTTCTTATACTTTAAGTTCTGGGGTACGTGTGCAGATGGTGCAGGTTCGTTGCATAGGTATACACGTGCCATGGTGGTTTGCTGTATCCATCCCCTCATCATCTACATTAGGTATTTCTCCTAATGTTATCCCTCCCCAATGCCCCCACCCCCTGCTATCCTTCTCCTAACCCCCTCATCCCCCCAGCAGGCCCTGGTGTGTGATGTTCCCTTCACTGTGTTCATGTGTTCCCATTGTTCGACACCTACTTATGAGTGAGAACATGCGGTGTTTGGTTTTCTATTCTCGTGTCATTTTGCTAAGTATGATGGTTTCCAGCTTCATCCATGTCCCTACATAGGACATGGACTCATACTTTTTGATGGCTTCATGGTACTCTATGGCATATATGTGCCACATTTTCTTTATCCAGTCTATCACTGTTGGACGTTTGGGTTGGTTCCAAGTCTTTGCCATTGTAAACAGTGCCACAATAAACATACGTGTGCATGCGTCTTTGTAACTGAATGTTTTATAATCCTTTGGGTATATACCCAGTAATGGGATTTCTGGGTCAAATGGTATTTCTAGTTCTATATCCTTGAGGAATTGCCAAACTGTCTTCCACCATGGTTGAATTAATTTACACTCCCACCAACAATGTAAAAGTGTTTCTATTTCTCCACATCCTCTTGCATCTGTTGTCTCCTGATTTTTTAATGATCACCATTCTAACTGTCATGAGATGGTATCTCAATGTGGTTTTGATTTGCATTTCTCGAATGACGAGTGATGATGAGCTTTTTTCATGTGTTTGTTGGCTGCATAAATGTTTTCTTTTGAGAAGTGTCTGTTCATATCCTTCGCCCACTTTTTGATGGTTAATGCCTTTTATAAATGAGGCACCGATACTACTATACTAGTTTCCTGGGGTAGTCATAACAAGCTACTACAAACTTGGTGTCTTAACACAATAGAAATGTATTCTTACATTTCTAGACATCAAGGTGAAGACCCACATTTCTTAAAAAGGCTCAATGGGAGACTCTGTTCCATGCCCCTTCTAGCTTCCAGGAGCAGTTGGCATTCCTTGACTTGTGGTCACATAACATTCTGCTCGGCCTTCATCTTCACATCCCATCTCCTCTGTGTCTTCCCTTCTGTGTGTCTATCTCTGAACTACCCCTGTCTCTTTTTGTTATAAGGATAGAAGTGATTGCATTTGGGGCTCACCTGGATAATCCAGAATAAGATTCTGTCTCAACATCCTTAATCTATACATATCTTTTGTCATGTAAGATAATATTACAGTTTCTGGGGCTCCATCCATGGATGTAGCTGGCATTCAACTTATTATAACTGTTTTTTTCACACAATTCTGCAGTCTGAGTACATCTCATACAAAATGCTTGAGACCAGGTCAAGTGTGGAATTTTTCACTTGTGATGCCAAATAGGAACTCAAAAAGGTTTGGATTTTGAAGCATAATTTTTTGATTTTTGGATTTGAGGATGTTCAACCTGTATTAGAAATCAGGGGAATTGTTTGGTATGGGAGGTCCACTTCCAGTTATTCATAGATATACATACTGGTTTATGTTATTTTTTTCTAACTTGCCCATTATAAAGCATCTTCAGTTAGTTTGATCCTTATTGCCAATTAGTATTCTCAGAGTCATTTAACTACTGCAATAGTTTAGTCTAAAAGTAGGTTTTGTGTTACTGACATTTTATGGAGTATGCACTATTGATATCTCTCTTGTCTAGATGTCAAAGTAAATTAGTCAATAGGATTTAAGAGATAGTCCACTTTGAAGAATAAAATAGCCTCTCAGGATTAGAGTCCAATTTTAATTTAATTACATGTTGGAAAAGAAAAGATTCTGTTCAATTTAATTTCTGTTGTAAAATTGGGTGAATTGTCATCTAAACTTAAACACTGTACATTAATTTGATGTTGCTGTATCCTTTTGTAGAAAAAAAGGAAATAGTGATAAAAGCAGACAATTGTTCTTTGAGAACGTATTAGTTCATTTAGGTGAAAACATAGGCCACTTTATAAGTAGAATGTAGAGAAAAACTCATGCTTTAACTATAGGGCTTCTCAAGGAATTCTTAGTGAAGCTGATAGTCTTCTAAGAACTATTGATTAATTTGGGACTTAGTTTGCTGAATACATTATTTCTGGACTGTATGTTGAAATATAAACTTCTGGATGGCATGGAATATTGATAAGCCTTCATAGAATTGAGGCATGTTGGTTTAGGTTTGGGAAGTTGAAGAAAGATTATTCACAGAATAAATAAACATTCTAATATTCTATGGGACTGAAAGAGCCTTGAATATAATACTATAGCCATGGATCATCACTAATAATCTCTAATAATTTCATTACTCCTATGTCTTACATACTTTTCTCCATCATCTAATCAACCCACATTGATTCTAGATGAGAAGGGAAATTTATTGGGCTTCAGTCCATCCCACCACATACATTGTTGAAAAACACTTGCAAATCACTCTTGTTAACAGTGATATTATATTGGAGCCTATATACTAAAAAACTTTATGGAAAGCACAGATGTAAATAAGCTGGAAAGATAATGAATTTCAAAAGACTATGAAGGATAGTTTTAGTTTTTGGATTCCAAAGATAAGAATATGAATTCTATTGGACAAGACCATCAGAATGGACATGTACAAGAACTGAATAAAACTGAAGGAGTATACTATTATGCAGAAAGAGTTAGCTTTCATGTTGTTGTGTTAAAGTGGAATCAGCAACAAAGGCCCTAATAGAAAAATACTAGTTGTAACAATTTGGTCACCTACTAGACATTATGCTTAGAAAAGTCACTTTGCAATTCTGATACTTTATGCTCTCATCTATAAAACATGATTCAAAATATCAGATCCTTGGAGTTCATGGGATTATGAAAATAAATTATTTGAATTTTTAGAAAAAAAGAAAAGCCCTAAAACATTGTTTTTTTTTTTAATGCACCCTGTTATATAAGTAAAGCCCATCATGAAACATATGGCATATATGTAATTACTAAGGAATAAAAATTAGCAGATAGCAAAGCCAAACTTCTGGCTATAATAATTAAAGCTACTTTTACAGTGGGAATAAGCTTTATGCCTACTTGGACTTCAGGAAGCAGTCCTCTAAATAGTAGTTTTTCCAAATTGAAGGAAAACCTCATTGGCTTAAGGATTGTTGGTTTTCTACAGGCTTTGTAGTCAGACACATAAACTCTAAAAACACTACTTTTAAAAAAAAACTTCTAAACCACTTTAATGGGGTATGATTTACATTAAAAAGCTGTACATAATGTATACAACCTGGTTAGTTTGGAGATAAGCATACACCCATGAAACCATTACTATGATCTATGCCTTAAATATATCCATTCCCAAAAGTTTGCTCCTGCCTTCTTTATTTATTATTTTCTGAAAAGAACACAAGATCTACCCTTATACCACATGGTTTAAGTGTACAATATTGTTAACTACAGGGACTATGCTGTACAGTAGATCTCTAAGATCTATTCATCTTATCTAATTTTATCTTTGTTTTGTTTTTACTATTTCTTCCCCATTTTCCTCTTCTAGTCCCTGGAAACTACTATTCTCTGCTTCTTTGTTTTCTCGTCTTTAAATAATGTTTCCACTGAAACTCTAACTTTTATTTTTAAAACTAAAGATTAGTAAATGCATTGTATGAGTGTATCTGCATAAATGTATATGAAATATATAATGATAGTTTAATATATGTAAAGAAAAGGATGTAACATAGACTACTATAGA
Source organism: Cacajao melanocephalus (assembly GCA_963573385.1). Taxonomy (NCBI): domain Eukaryota; kingdom Metazoa; phylum Chordata; class Mammalia; order Primates; family Pitheciidae; genus Cacajao; species Cacajao melanocephalus. The sequence goes on along the minus strand of CAUYLG010072460.1, from coordinate 6,280 downwards.
TATAACTATCAAGCAGAGTTTTCCTGGATTATCTATCCATTTGCTGAAGGGAAGTCTGGATGTGAGTTAGTCTTTGTGGAAGAAAATGGGCCAATTATTTAAGGTGCTGTGAAATTTCACAGAAATGTTGGTGAGTATGTAGAATTTTGACTTGTCGAGATCTCTTTTGTCTGGTCCCTACGCTGGCCTGCATAAATTATATTAACTATTTTTATTTTCTTGGAGGGCTGCCACATAGACTGGAATATCAGAACCTAATTTTTAGATATGCCTCAGTCTCTTTTCTGAGGCTTTGCCTTGAAGCCTGGGAAGTTCTCCCTGCCAGAGGAAATAGATGGAAAATACATTTTCTCAATATATAAAGGTTTTCTACCTTTAGATGAGCTGGTTACTTGGGGTGGGATGGAGCTGCTATTCTTGAATTACCCAGTTTTAAAAAGCCACAGATGGCTCCGAAGGCTCTCGGTAGGAACAGAGCTGATGTGAGCCTCTTCTCGCTGCTCTAATCCCAGGCCCAGGAGAACCATTTAGTGTGAACTCTTCATTCCTAGCACAAGTTATACCTTCAGTTCCATGCTTATGAATTTCTCAGAGTTTATCCATGCCTTTTAAGATTCTTTACTCATCTTCTTTCTAGACCTCACCCACCATTTCTCGTGGACTTGGCATGTAGATCGCACTTTGTTCATCCTCTCATACAAACCTCATTTGACCTGATAACTGGGTTGCCTTTGTTCAGCACATTAGAATAGGTCGCCCTGGATATAAGGCAGACATTGGTTATTTAATTGAAAATATTGACATTTTCTTAGTTTTGAGCTAGGCAAAGAAAGCCTTGGTCCAAACAAAACAAACTCTTAGGTACTAAATTCTGTATATTCAGCACCATATTTAAATTGAAACAAAGATATTTGATGGATTAGAGATTTAGCATATTTTTCTATCACCCCAATCTGATTAGGAAGTTTGAATTCTAAATCAAAAGATCTCTAAAATAATTTTTGTTTCTTTCTTAAATCCCAGTCTGTCTTATTATAATACTATTTCTAATAATTATATTTTAATTTTTATTTTTATTTTCATAGTCAATGGATATTTAATTTATTTAATTGAATTTTAGAGAAAGTTATTTAAATGAATATAGGTAATTATTTAAGTGAAAGACAGTGAATGCCAATAAAGTTTCTTCCTTATAAACATAGGCTTGTAATCTACTTTTTTTTAAACAAAACCTGATTTTTAAAATCTTATACTGTTTTATTTTTTTCTCATGTGTTTGGTCATTTTAGTCATATCTTAGAAGTTCTGTTATTGGATGAAAACAGATATATTCAATTTTTCTAATTATTAAAAGATTTTCAAAATGTATTGGGGTGATTTAAAGGCAGTGGCTCTAATTAGGCATATTGAATTCAAATATGCATGTAACAATTTGTTTTTCTATTTCTTTAGATAATCCAAAATCTACTCTACCTCCATTCCTTTGTATTGCCTTCAAATATCACACTTCAACGTATAGTGACTAGGCTTAAAGATTTCACATATAATCCAAAGAAATCTGTTCAAGTGGACATCTATCAACAGGTAAAACTATGCTTTTAACTCTGTTTTTCTTGGCTGTAATTACAAATAAAAGAAACAAGGCACAATAGATACAATTTGCATTAATATATTACAGAATTGTGCACAGGGAAAAAGTCATGAAGCCAATGAGTGTGTATGACTTGGATCTTGACTATTGGTCAATTCAAGAGTCACTAACAAGGAAGAGGTGACAATGTTGGAATTGAAAATTTTGGAATTGATTGGTTCTGGGTCTGTTTTCTAATAAATCAGTTAAGAGGTCAGAAGATGTCATTTTATATGAAGAAAAACAAAATAAGTAGTAGATAAGAAAATGCAGAAGTGTATGAGTAGTGCCTTGCACCCTGAAGCATGCAATTATTCTTAAAATGAAGGAAATATACTGAAAACAGAGAATAAAGTATCATGAGAAGTAAATTGATGAAATGTGGAAAAAAAGCAATACAAAAACAGAAAAGATTGAGGAGAAAAATGCTTAATTATATGTTTTTTATTTAAAGACAAGGAAACTTTTGAAAGGAATGATTTGTGTAGCATCTGAGAAAATAGCTTGGCTTCTATAACAAAGCAGGAACAATTTAAAGTTGACAGGTCAGAGAACGAACATGCAGTACATTAGAAAAACATGAACTTAATAGGGAATATAAATCAGAATTCCTAGGTGATCTTCCTTCAGGTAAGAATCTAGAGAAATGTGAAACAGTTGATTATCTATGGAAGGCTGATGTGTAGGTCACTTATTGTCATTTAAAATTTTTAAAGAAAGAACATTTGTGCATTAAAATATGTCTATGGCGATGATTGATACTTAGAGGCAGTGAATATGTAGTTGTGTGGGTGCATGTGCACACACATGTAGGTGCACGTGTGTGTGTTTGAGATAGAAAAATTGGAGGGGTCAAAGGAAAGGGCTGGTAGCGTATGCTATTACTATACATTTTCATTTCTTTCAGTTTTTCTGATGTTTCTGTTTTCTTTTTTTAAGTCCTTTTTTGAATTTGAATGGTGGCCTTATCATTTACTTGTATATACCATAGTCAAGATGCATTTAGCAAATACTGCTTTCCTTTACTTTTCATTTCAGATGTCATCTAATGCCAACCTCTTTTCAGACACGTATATCATAATTGCTACCAGCATTTGCTATTGTATTACTGTCCCAGTCTAGAAAGGACTGGTGAAAAAAAAAAAGCCTGCCTCAAACGAATATCTATGGGCCTAACATTTTATTTCGATTTGTTCCTCTTTAACTTCATTACAAAACAAAACCTGAAACTTCATACTTAGAGAGATAAAATGACAGCAGTTGGCCTAATGGGTGAAATTTTTTTTTTCCAAGCTCAAATATTTATAGCTATTTATTAATCAGTTTATCTTTTATTTACCCTATTATATGTCAATAGCTATACTGAGAACTTGGGATACAATAATTGACTTGTTATCTTAGAATATGATGGGAAAGAAAGATATTGAATAAATTATTAGAAATATTATTTGAAGGCAACAATATTGTAGATGTTTACAAATTATTCAATGGGAGAATGAGGAAATATTGTTTTCCTATGGTTCAAATAGAAATCAGACCTATAAGAAAAGTACTTATTACAGAAGCTCGTAATATTGAGACAAGGTAAGAATCTAAACATTCCTGATTTTTTAAAAAATAATTTAGAGAATATTAACCAGTGAAATACTGTTAAAACTGATCACGCAACTATTAATGACTTTTTAAAGAAATCCAAATAAATGAGAAATTCAAATCTTAAAAGTGTACTTCTATATAGTACATTTATTTTTATTAAATGTATATACATAAAAATATACAGACATTGAATATATGTATATACAGGTAAATATTTACTGGCTTTGTTGTTTCATCAATTCTAAGAAGCACATGATTTCACATTTTAACATCTTTGAAATCAGGACATTTTACACTGGATTGCATCTTATGATCATTGTTGCTAAGGTGGCAGGAATGGGAGAGCCGTGGCTTATGCCTATGCACATTTTAATGATTGTTTCTGATCATTATTGAACAGTTTCAATCTCTTGATATTTCAGTCAGTAAACCATTTGTGAACCATTAGAGGAAGCAATATAAGTTTTGTTGTTCACTCAATATTTTCTGTGGATATTTTCTGGTAAGATGAAGAACATCAGTGTCAAAATTTAAAGTGTCATAAGCAGCTTGAAAGAAATTCCTAGAGATGGTAATGGAGTACTTTGTAGAAATGCCAATCTGTGGATGCTCCTTATAGGCCAGAGGAGGATACTGTGTAGGAAAACACAGCTACTGCACACTGTGATTCAAAAAGTCTCTCAGAAGAACCATAATTCAATTGTGAAAATACTTAGCAATATTTAATGAGTTGGAACTCGTTAAATTTTTTTCTTTTAGTACATATTTATACACGTAAGTTTGATATAACTTAAAATTGTCATTTTCAATTGGATAAAATGTGTTATGTAAACATGTATATAACTGAAATTATAGCAGAGTATTCACCAATATGTCTATAATAGTATACTCTAGTGTTAGGATTGTGGGTGATTTACATGTTTTTCTTTATGTATTTTTTTAAATTTTAAATTGCCAACTACTATACAATTGGCAAATGACAGTAACTGATTTTAATCTTTAAGTGAAAATTTATTTTACATTTGTAGAGTAATTACTGAAGTAGAAATATAATGCATTAACTTCCAGATTTTAGAAGGACAAGTTGGAAGCTTTTTTTCCTTTGGTGTAAACATAATTAGTAAAATACAAGTACCTATGTTTACAGAACAGAATGGCTCTAACTACGTGAAAAGATACTCAAAATTATTAGTACTCACAGAATTTAAATTAAAACCGCAATGAAATTTTTCATGTCTACTGCATTAGAAAATAATTAAAAATTATGCATTGGTCAGGATATGTGGCAAGAACTCTTATGCACTGCTGGTATCAGTGTAAGTTTCTACAATAAATCTTCTGTAGTTCCTATCCAGTGTCTCTAGAGAATGGTTTGCACAAATGCCCCAAGAGAGAAAAGTACAGAAATTTTCACAGGAGCATAATTACATCTAACTGCAGACAGTCCAAATCTCTATACATACTTATGTATGGTTTACATATAAATATAGATACATACACATGTATATTCAGAAATGAAATATGGTCAATCCTTATGAGTGATTCCATATTTGAGAATTTGCATATCCACAGAAATTTGTGATTCATGGCACTTTTGCAATCATTTTCTGACATGCACAAAATAGCAAAAAAATTTGTTATGCAACACTTATATTCCCAGCTGAGGTCAAACAAGGCAAGTCTCTGACTTCTGGTTTTAGTTCTCATAATGTAAACCAGTATTCTTTCTACAGTCTAACACCATGTTTTTCACATTTTGTGCTTTTTGTTGGTGATCTTGCTGTTTAAAAGTGTTCCCTAAGAGTAATGCTGAAGCGCTGTCTAGTATTCCGTAGTACAAGAAAACTGTGAAGTGTCTGATAGAAAAAACAATTGTGTTAGGTAACCTTCATCCAGACATGAGTTACAGCGCTGTTTGCTGTTAAGTTCAATGTCAGTGAATCAGGAATATGTATTAAGTAAGGTGTCTTTAAATAGAAACACGCATAAGACAAGCTTTTGTATTGATTGGTTGATGAAAATGTGATCAGAGTCTCACAGAAATATAACCTTGTTTTGTACTATGTGCAGCAGTTCAGCATTTGCTGATTCAGTGTTCATGGTGACTTTATAGAACACGACTTCAATGAATAATGAGAATTGACTGGACTGTGCAACATCAAATTGATAAGTCTATGTGCATCATGTGTAAATGTAAAATTATAATATTTAATTAAAAATGTTTCCAAGATTACATATCATATGCATATTAATATATGCATATGATATATAAAATTTAATACATATTTGAAACAATAATTTTATTAGTTATTTAAAATATTAAGAATTAAAATTTGACTTTGGTCTATACATTTATACATTTTAGGTAATGCAAATTTTATATAAAATATGATATATTTAGTTTACTACATATAAGTTTACATATACATGTACATACATGCATATATGGTAAAAGTATAAATACCATTATGTTAAAAGCCATAATACAATTTGGGGTAGTTGTTCCCTTTTGGTAGAGAAAGAGTGATGTGGTCATAGAGGGACACATAGGCAATTAGATTAAAAATGGCCATTGCTATTTTCTGAAGATCCTAAAATTATTTAATATTTTTAGAGAAACTCTGGAGGATTTCACATTCAGCATCAACTATGATTTACTGAACACTTAACAATGTGCAGATCACTGAGCTGAGGCAAGCATACAGTATTTCATTTAATCTTTATACTACTCTTGTGAGGTAGGTACTCTTCATGCAGTTTTTTTAATCACTTGAAAGATGAGATCGTCATGCAAATTTCACTTTAAGATTTGGCTTTTTGCAATGGGGAAAGGGTTCCCTGTTTAATAAATGGTGTTGGGAAAACTGGCTAGCCATGCGCAGAAAGCAGAAGCTGGACCCCTTCTTGACACCTTACACTAAAATTAACTCCAGATGGATTAAAGACTTAAACGTAACACCTAACACCATAAAAACCTTAGAAGAAAACCTAGGCAAAACCATTCAGGACATAGGCATAGGCAAGGACTTCATGACTAAAACACCAAAAGCATTG
>CAUYLG010072459.1:0-25077 GCA_963573385.1 Cacajao melanocephalus | reverse complement strand
GGTGTTGTTTTTTTTCACCTTTGTCCCCTTTCTTTTTTATATTTTTTAATTTTTATAATTGTTTTTTATTTTCGTTTTTTTTTTAAAAAAAAAAAAAAAAAAAAAAAAAAAAAAAAAAAAAAAAAAAAAAAAAACACACTTCCATGGTTTTCAAGTTAACTTTGGATCTTTTAGGAAAAGATATACCTTAAGGTGAAAACAAAACATTTATTTGAGGTCAATAGTTCCTTCTAAAAGCAGAATTTCAGTTGTATCCTTCTGTTAAATTAAATATCAATTATACTATTATCTGTCTGCCTACACCAATGCCTGCCTGTACATCCACCTGTCCGTCAGTTCGTCCATCTTGCCATTATTTGATCCAGAAATGTACAAAGAACTATGTCACAGAATTTTATGTATCTAATGCTAATTGTGATACTTTCTCTTTGGTTTGAGAATTTTTTTTTATTACTAGTTTGATGCATTGTTTTAATTGTTTTTAGCAAAACAACACAATGAGTTTTGTAAAAGAAAAAATGTGGGCAAGCAAAAATAGCCAGATGGTAAATCAGATTAATTCTGAAAAGTAGGAATGTGAATTAATTACATTTTAATTGATATATTTCAGCATTTTTTAACATTTACAAAATCAAATGCTCCCTCAACCTCACCAGAGAATATAAAAGGAAAAGTAACAGATCTCCTGTCTCCTCCAGCATCCCATTCCCATTCTTCAGAATTAACCACTGTTAATTGTGTACTCTTCCTTCTAAAAATTTGATTTGTATGTATTAATAAATACATAGACAAAGACACTTTTTTTAATATAATCAGAATCCAACAGTTCTCAAATTCTTTCTAAACAGGTTAAAAAACAGTATATAAACTAAATTAATTTGCTTACTGTTATTTATTTTCTTTATACTTTTAGGATCATTTTCACTCAAGTTTCAATGACTTGGTGGAAAGCTTCTTTTGTTTTATAGGAGATAATACACATATTAAAGAAGATTTTACTTCTTAGTCTTTCGTGAATGGCTCTCCATTCAGATTTTCAATTCTTTCTTGATGTCATGATTCCGAATTTTTTAGTCCAACTTTCTGGCTCCCAAAGGATTCTCAGAGATGCCAATTTACTATGGTGCTTGGTAAAGATGAAAAATTAAGCTTGAGGTAATTTTAATTTAATAAATTTCCACTGACTCCCAAGGCTATTTCCCAGCCATCTTCCAAAATATACAGAGTATTATGTAACATTAGTTCCACTCATGACAACACCATGCCAGAGTGAATTAGAACACAGTCAAACACTGCAGCCTTGCTTCCTTCCTCTGCCCTTCCATTCCCCTTTGAGTGCTACGTGGTTTCCCACCCTGTCCACCACTCAAAACAGAATTGTATTTCCAAGGCTTGGGCTCATTTTCATCTGTTTTCCTGAACTCAAAGGTTCACTTTGCAACTTTTCACTCACTCCCTTTAATACAGCAGTGAAGCTCTTACAGTTTTGCAGAGGAATAAAATATAAGGCTCTAGCTCTTCCAATTCAATAAATGTATGGAATGGAAGTTTTCAACTAGAATGAAATTATTGTATTAGCCAGGATCACAGAATGCAACAGAAACTGCCTGAGAATCTGCTCAGAGACCACAGTTCAGGCAGGACAGCGAAGCCCAGGATGGAGCCCAAAGAGGACCTGAAAGACCCATGGATAAGAGGTAGCAGCCAACGCAACCTCTTGGCTACATATTAAGTGCCCTCTTCTGCCTCCTGCTAGGAGTTACTTCTGTGTTTTGGATCCAAACTAACCCAGCAATATTCCAATGCAAGCAGGGGAACAAGTCAATGCCAAATTAGTGCTGGCTGCAAGGTCACTCCCTCACAGCTCACATTCTTCTAGAGAGAGGTTACTACCAATCTGCAGCTACACTCTTCTGCCAGTCTCTATCTGATCATAATTAAATGAAGCTTGAGAATCCTTTTTTTGTTTTGTTTTGTTTTTGTTTTTAAATTATCTTCTTTTAAATTTAGACGGATAATTAAGAATGCTTCCAATTTAAGGTTCTAAGCACAAAATCCAGATATGTCAATGTCATGGACTTGCTTCCTGGCTCAAGCCCTTTCTTTCTTCCAGAGAAGTCTGAGTGCTGGCTTTTCCACTTCCAGGCATTCTCTCCTGCTGCTTTTGGAATCTCAGGACCGATGGGCGCATCTGTCTGGGTCAAGGCGCCGCTTCCCTCTCCTCAACCTTTCCCCTCACAATCTGGAAAGACTGGAGCTGCTTCTGATTTGCAGTCCAGACAGCTGGCCACCAATGGGTTCGCCTCAGGCATTAAAATGCCAAGATGAGTTTCTGCAGAAAAGCTGGTGACACTTTGGCCTGCAGCTGCACGTGGAACAGATGAACTGCTAGCACAAGGAAGAGTCGTCCATCATACTCACTTGCAGCTGTTCCCAAGTTTGCTCACTTCCTTTCCTGCAAATTCCACGGGTTTTCTTTGCTGCACTATAAATCAAGTTTCATTCCAATTTTGTGGAATTTGCATTTTTTATATTTTAAAGAAAAACTAGGAAACTCGATGTCTTATAACATCCCTCCACTCTTGGCCATTTCTTGAACTGTGTGGCCAGGAAACCAGAACAGTGTGATTCAGAAGAAATTGAAGGGAAATGTAAGGTAACATGTGTAAAATTACATTACATAGCAAAAATCAGTTAAATGTTCCAAATGTAAGTTCTAAAGATTCCCTGAAATGGGGTGCAGTTAAGTATCCAAATCACTTGATATACATCATTGTGAGTGAATTTCCAACACTGAATATATGCATATAAATATATTGCATATGCATCTCTCTCAGTAAAGTAAAAAGTATAAAGTGCAAATATACAATAATCCAAAAGGTTGTACTGAAACAAATTTTGAAAGCTACACTCCCATGCACATTTAATTGTGAGTTTGTTAAATCTTTTTATTGTTGAGTTATAGAGATAATAGCATTTAGCATAGACTCTGCAGTTCAGTGATTAAGTGAATTAAAACAGAATGTTCAAATATTGAGGTATTGTGGACTCATTCATTTCATACATGAAATGATTGTACAAGGTACAGTGAAAATATACATACAATTATGAGGTCTTGAGCTACAATTACTTTTTATCTAAGTACTAACATTGAACAAGTCCAGTTGATTGTATATGTCATATAAAATGGATTTGTCAATTAATGTGTCAATAAAATTTCAGGTAAACAATGACCTATTTACTCTGAATAGTTTCCTCTCCCTTGCTGTTAGTAGATTGCATTAGATTTTAGAATAAATTGCTTGTCTTGTAATTTGAATATACTTTTAGACCACTTAAGAGAGCTCTCGGATACTAGATTTACCTTTAAGTATCAAGATTTCAGCATTACAGGTCTATCTGCACATGTGGCTCATGTAAAATAAATCATATGATTTTTTAAGTGTGGCACAGAGGAATAAATAAAGGCTCTGGTAACATGACTGACAGACTCGCTGGAAGCAGTACCATCTATGTATTAGGTGCATTGATTAATAAATGCTTTCAAGTGAATTAAATTAAGAGTTAGAAGATTTAGGGCACACTCTGACTTAAGCAATAACTCAAGCAAAAAACTCTCTCTTTACCTAATGTCCACCTGTGAAATTCATAGGGACAGTTTTATCCTTTGCATAGAAGATTTAAAGCCTGTAAATAACAGTCGTGAGAATAAATACCCTTTAGTATATATGACTAAGAGTTTATAAAGGTATAGTTTAAGACCTGATATAACAACAACAAAAATACGTGGAAAGTTTCACTTATTATAAAAGTGCTCAGGCACAACTCTAGAATAATAGAAAACCACCAACCACCCCTGCCTCTGATATCCTCCAAATTTCCATTGCTAACTAGGGATATCTGGCAACTAGGTTAATTTACAGGTAAGAAAGAAAGCAAAGGAGAAGAGGGAAAGAGGAAAGAAAAAAAATGTTAACCTTATTTTCTCTATGTTGTACAATTAATGAAAATAATACCAATGAATATTCATTTGCATTCTATTTTAAATTGCCTTGTCTTGATAAATACATGTTTATTGCTTTAGAGAAAACAAGTCTATTACTATTTTCAAACTTGAAATTGCATTATATGTTTAAGCTGCCATTTAAGCAGCACTACATTTTGCCGTAATTTTGCTGTAGTAAACATTCCAAGTATATTCAGGGTTGATTTTTTTTTCTAGAATTTAAAATTTAGGGTAAATTTTGTAAATACATGTGGCCAGATCAAAATAATTTGGGTTAATAAAACATTAAGATTGATACTTTTTTTTAATGATTCTGAAGGTTTCAAGTGTCTTGCTGTGTCTCAAAGTTATATATTTTCACATATCTGGTTACACATTAGTGTGTGTTTGGTCAATAGAGCTTTTTCAACTTTTTGCAATGCTTTGGATATGGCTGGTGTGTTTTCACCAAAACTCAGGTTGAAATTTGATCCCTAGTGTGGTAGCATTTGGAGGTAGGGCCTACTGGGAGGTGTCTGGTTTATGAGGGTGGATCCTTCATGAATGGCTTGGTGTTATTCTCCTGGTGGTGAGTAAGTTCTTGCTTTCACAAGACTAAATTAGTTCTTCAGGAGATGGCTTAGTTTCCACCAGAGTGCCTTGTTACAGTGCTAAGATGCCCCTCAAAACTTCCTGTCTTTGCACATGTCTGCATCTTCTTTGATCCTCTCTGTCATGTTATGCTACAGAATAAAAGCCCCTGCCAGAAGCCAGGCATATGCCCTTGAAGTTCTCAGCCTGCATAACTGTGAGCTAAACTTCTTCTCTTTACAAATTACTCCGTTTCAGGTATTCTTTTGTAGCAATACCGAACAGACAAAGTTACTTTTCTAGAAAAAAAAATCAACTTTGAATATACTTGGAATGTTTACTATAGCAAAATTATGGCAAAAGGTAGTGCTGCTTAAATGACATCTAAACATATAATGCAATGGAGACAGGAAGGAATGAGGGAAGAAAATAACAAACAAACAACTTCAAGTTTGAAAATAGTAATGGATTTGTTTTCTCTAAAGCAATAAACATGTATTTACTGAGACAAGGTATTATGCTAGTTGCCTTAAGAGATTCAAAGAAATTTAATACAAATCCATGCTGTTTTTGAATTTATGTTCATAGTGTAGAGTAGAAGAAATTCATATAAACATTGCTTAAATTTTAAAGCAATACATGGTAAATCCCAAATAAATTAATAAGACACTAAAGCATTATAACAGTTCATAAATTACACTTCCCTAACAAATATTTTCTAGAGTTGAAAGTGAACTACAAAGCAATTTTGCAATATAAGTGTTTGCTTTCTAAGCAATAAAATATTTGTTATAAATTATCCTTTTCAGCAAGGAAGAATTATGTAGAGGTCAAAGAAATTCAATTAAGTTTGAAATAGCCAAAAGTATATTGTTGTTCTTACAAAATATAAACTATGATTTGACTAGAGAATTAATAAGATGATACCACAGACTGAGTGCATTTCTGATGTTGGGAACAAGACAAGGATGTACGCTAGCACCAATTCCACATTACATTGGAATGAAGCATTGTAATAAAGCAAGAAAAGGAAATAAAATGTATAAAAATAGGCAAGAAAGAATAAAACTATCATTATCCACACATGACATGGTCATAGACAATACAAAAGAAACTATGATGACTAACAGAAATTAATAAGGTTGCTGGCTAGGTCAACATTCCAAAATTAATTGTATTTCATATCTACCAATTTCATATAATAGTAATAAAAATTACAGTGAAATAAAAATACCAGTTAGCATAGCATTGAAAACAAATACTTAGGAATAAATCTAATGAAACATGCATAAGACATCTTTCCAAAATAGAAAACATTAGTGAAATAAATGAGCGAACTAAATGCAGATATTAGTCCATGTTCGTAGATTAAAGAACTTGATATATTGTTAAGATGTCAATTTCCAAGAAACTCATCCGTGGGTTTAATGCAATAGCATTCAAAAACCCCAGCAGATTTTTTTTGGTGAGGTAGGCATGGGGAAGAGACTGTCAAGCTGATTCCAAATTTATGCAAAAATGGAAATAACCTAGAACAACAAACACAATCTTAAACACATGCAAAAAGCTGGAGGAGTTTGATAATGAGTAAAATAACAAAACAGACCAAATGAGCATAACAGACTACAGAAATAGACCCATAGACCCATAAATGGTTAATGGTATAGCCACTACAGCAAATCAATGGGAGAAAAGGATCGTCTTTTCAATAAATAGTACTATAGCACTGGTTATCTCGTACTATAGCAACTGTGTGGAAATAAAAACCTTGATCCCTTGCATATCAAAAACCTTGAAACCTTGCATATCATAATCAAAAGTAAGTATCAGGTATATACAGATCTAAACACAGAACTAAAACACCAAGCATCTAGAAGAATAGAAAAATATCTTTGTGGTTTGGGGGTAAACAAAGTTTCAACAAACAAACCCAAAAACTAAACACAAAAAAGGAAATTATAAATTGGGCTCTATCCAAATAAAGAACTTTTGTTCATCAAAAGACATCATTAAGAAAGTGAGTAGGCAAGTCATAGAGTGGAAAAACATATTTGCAACTCACACACATTACAAAGTACCTGTAAGCAGAATGTAAAAATAACTCTTCCAAATCAATACAAAAAAAGATGAACAAACCAATTTATATAAAGGCAAAAATTGGAACAACATCTTCACTAAAAAGATATTCACAGTTGAGACCTATGAAAATGTGCCAAATGTCATTAGTCATCAAGAATATGCAAATTAAAAACCACAATATAATACCAACTTACTCTACCAGAATGGCTAAAATTAAAAATACTGACAATATTAAATGTGGAGCACCTGGAACTCTCATACATTGTGAGTGAGAATATAAACCAGTTCAACTATTTTGCAAAAGTCTGACAGTATCAACTAAAGCTAAATATGCATCTACCTATAGCAATTCCACTTCTATCAATATGTATGTTCAGCAAAAGACATATACAAGAATGCTCATATCAACTTTATTTATAACAGTCCCTGGCTGGAATCATCCCATATATCCATCAACATGACAGTGAAAAAACAACATGCTTTTCTGACCAAGAAGGTACCTCCTTTCACTTTGGTTTCCAGGAAGCTCAGAGACAAGCTGGAAGCTCAACTGCATCTAAAAACAACATTTAACAGAATACAACAGAAAAATAAAGTAAAGTACTGACACATGAAAGAAACCAGATGAAAGTAAAAAGCATTCTATTCAGAGAAAAAGCTAAGATACGAAGAGTATATATTTTCTGCAACAACCTGTTTTTGGGTCATAAACAGACAAAACTAATATAGGGTTAACAGAAGATACCGTAGCTGTTACCTTTAAATATGTTAAACATTTTCAAGATGTACTACTTAATATTGGGGCACTTCACTCAACATAAACAACAAATCAGTTAAGAAAAGAAATTCTAAAATGAAGAGATAAAATAATCTACCTTTCAGTTGAACCCTTGGGAAGTGAATAGTTCAGTTAATCCTCCAATCAAGTAAAAGTTGTTTCCCCTCAATGTTCTTCTAAACTACATTAGACAGAATTATAGGAAGGAACCGTAGAAGGAAGGAATAGGGCAATTTAGGTTGAAACACTTCTCAACTTCACTTAGAAAAAACTGGACAACCTATGCATGTGTCTGTGATATTATAAAATACATATTTGGTCTTTGACACCATTTCCTGGCATACAATTCGAAAATCCTTAGAATCCTCAAAATAATATCTTTTCATATTCTAATGATTTGACTGAGGGCTGGCAGCCCCTAGGTCACTTCAGGTTGGAGACTGTTCACCAAAAGATGATGAGTGCAGAAGTAGAAGGTTGAGATTTTCAGTCCGACCTCCCAACCTCCATGGATGGGAGAGAGGCTGAAAGTTAAGTAGTTCACCAATGCCCAATGGTTTAATCAGTCATGCCTTTGTAATGAAGCTTCTGTAAGCACAAAAAAACTAGGTTCTGACAACTTCTGGATAGCCAAATGTGTGGAGATTCCTGGAAGGTGGTTTTCCCAGGGAGGGCATGGACGCTCCACATCCTTTGCCTCATACCTTTCCTTATGCATCTTTTCATCAGTACTCTTTGTAATATCCTTCACAACAAACCGATTAACCTCTTTTCCTGAGTTCTCTGAGCTACTCTAGCAAATTCATTGAACACAAGAAAGGGTCAGGGAACCCCAATTTATAGCCCATTGGTGAAAAGCACTGGTAAAACAACCTAGGGCTTGTGACTGCCATGTGAAATGAAGGGTGGTCTTCTGGGACTGAGCCTTTAAGCTGTGGGATCTGATGATATCTCCATCCAGGTTGTGGTGGAATTAAATTGGAGGACACCGAGCTGGTGCCCACTGCAGAATTGACTGATTGTTTATTGCTTGTTGGAGTGGAGAAACTGCCACACATTTGGTCACAGAAATCTCCTGTGCTGATTGTTGTGACGAGAAAGTAGAGGGAAAACAGCTTTTTTCCTTTCTGAGTCTACAACACAGAGTATGACTAAACGTATCAAGTCCTAGTGTTGTTTCTATTTGTCCTTCCAAATTGCAAAAATATGCAGAGATAAGGCTTTACTATGTACTTCCTATGTACTTTTTCTAAATCTCAACTGTAAAATGAAGGAAATAGCTAAGATCTTCAGTGCAGAGAGCAGAAGCTAGTCATAAATCGTAATCATGCCAACATTTTCCTCTCTATTTTGATGTTTTAACATCTTCTGAATTAAGATGTTCTTAGAGTCTGGAATCCTACCAATAGTATTTGTGCTTTTGATGGCATTTCTCTGGGAAATCTTGGAGAGAAATGTAAAATGGGAAATGATGCTATGACTTTTGCAGTGGCTCTGCTGCTGCTGAAGTGTCACTATTAATCGTACAGGCTATGCTCATGTAATAGCTTTTGATTGGGATCATTTTATTGTTATTACCAAGTTCAGTTACCCACCCCTATCTCCCAAATCCTTTCTTAAAATTGCTATTCATAGAATCAGGCCTTCAATTAAGCTGGTTATTATATGCAACACTTAAATTGGGAATGGAAATGACTGAGAATAAACAATGACAAACTGTATATTTGATGATATAGAGAAAGAGAAATTCTCAAAATGATTTTTTCTATTACCCTTCTAAGAAAGTATCAACAAATGAAAGACAGAACAAAATTAATTATGTAATATATGCTTTGCCATGCTTTAAATATAAAAAATAATTTGGGCAATCCCTTGGAATTTGTTGAAGTAGAATCTGAATTTTGGCCAAAACAGCTTGATAATTATTTTCTAATTATCTTCCTTTAAAAGGTTTAGTGACTTACATATATTTCTTTCTTTCTTTTCTTTCTTTCTTTTCCTCTCTCCCTCCCTCCTTCTTTCCTTCCTTCCTTCCTTCCTTCCTTCCTTCCTTCCTTTCTTTCTTTCAATGAAGTTTCACTCTTGTCGCTCAGGCTGGAGTGCAGTGGCACAATCTTGGCTCACTGCAACCTCCACCTCCTGAGTTCAAGCGATTCTCCTGCCTCAGCCTCCCTAGTAGCTGTGATTACAGGTGCCAAACACCGTGCCCAGCTAATTTATTGTATTTTTAATAGAAATGGGGTTTCGCTATGTTGAGCAGGCTGGTCTCAAACTCCTGACATCAGGTGATCTGCCTGCCTTGGCCTCCCAAAATGTTGAGATTACAGGCATGAGCCACCGCACTTGGCCATATATACATACATATATTTATATGTATGTATAAAAAATATATATTTTATATATAAAACATATATATAAATATATATATAAATATATATATACACACATATACATATATATATATATATATATATATAATTTAAAGGACTAAATTACTCCATGTGGCTCCTGCAGGCAGAATCAAGCAGTTGCAGAGGCAAGTCACAGTGGCACACAGCTGTAAGCCCAGCACTTTGGCAAGCTGAGGCAGGTGGACTGCTTGAGGTGAGAAGTTCAAGAAGAGCCTGGGCAATATAGCAAGACCCCATCTCTAAAAAAAATTAAAATAAATAAAAGAAGTTGCAGATATATATATCTCCATTTTCTAAATAGACTTTGAGAGATGTGTTTATACCTGAAACAGGCTGACCCTCAAAACAAGATCTCCATCACTTGACATCTGAATGTTATGCCTACGTATCTGAATGTCTGATATTTTGCATTTGTTTTCCAAGAATATAGAAGGATAAGTGTTTCATTTTAGACTGATCTCAATCCACGCCTTCACTTTGACTACATTGTCAAATACAGAATTGTAGAGCTGCTATCAGTGAAGCATTGTTTTTAATTTAATTCTTATATTGTATTTGAAAACATAATGCAAGTTCAGATTAAAATTGACTGATATATTCAAAATAACTCAGAATAAAAAAACAAACAAGAGAAAACTTCTACGATGAGGTAGACCAGGGGTATCCGGCCAGATTCCGTTAGGCTTTTGAAGAGAGATGTAAATTGGCAAAGGACTTATGTGAAAATTAGATCAGATAGAATCAGGACGTCACTTATGGAAATGAGTCATGCCTGTTTGTAATTTTTTGTGATGTTTATTTAGCTTTCTTATGTTTATAAGATTTGATTTGAAAACTCTAAGAAATAGAAATTTACGTGTGCACAAATGTCACCTTCAAGTTGGGGGTTGCGCTACCATGTTATACATCTGTGTATGGATAATATACCAAATCTGCCAAGGAAATATCATTGAGTGCATTGTTTATGGAGGAATTCAGCACTGCCTGTAGAACTTAGGGCTAAGAAAAAGTTTTTGTTTCTCCTAACAAACTATAATGCTATATTCTATGTAATAGTAAAGCTTTTCTGACCAAACAGGTACTTCGTTTCACTTTGCTTTCCAGGAAGCCCAGAGACAAGCTGGAAGCTCAACTGCATCTAATGGACTTTCTCAATTTTTCCTACTATGATGTTTCTGTTTACATTCAGGTACGCCATGGCCGCTGCACTGTTTAGCCATTTCATCACAGTTTTTTGTTTGGGGGCTTGAGTAAGCTGTCTAAAATCTTTTATGGTATGAATTGGGGAGAAATAATTAGTTTGCTGCTGAGAGATAGTTAAGAGGCTGTATTGTTTGCTGGGGCTGCCATTACAAGCACTATAGACTAAGTGGCCTAAACAACAGAGGTTTATCATCTTGCAGTTCTGGAGGTCAGAAGGCTGAAATCAAGGTGTTGGCAGGGGTGGTTCCTTTTGCATGCTGTGAGGGAGAATCCGTTCAGGCCTCTCTCTTGGCTTCTGGTGGTTTGCTGGCAATCTTTGGTGTTCCTTGGCTTGTAGCTGGATCACCTTGATCTCTGCCTTCGTCTTCTTCTTGTGGATGTGTCTGTCTCTGTGTCCAAATTTCCCTTTTTTATATGGATATATTCATGTGGGATTAGGATATATCCTAATCACCTAAGTTGATCTTCTGCAAAGACCTTATTTCCAAGTAAGGTCACATTCACAGATGTTGGGGTTTAAGATTTCAACATCTTTTTGGTCGGTGAGGGTGAGAGGGGGGTCAAAACTCAACTAATAATAGAGATTACACAAAGAGTAAGAGGACAAATTGGAAAGATATCAAGTCCTTGTGACTTCAAAGTCTATATTTGTTCCTAGTCCACCACGCAAGCTTCTTTGCACCTCCTCTTTTCAATTCAGCTTGGGTATTCTTCTGTTATCTCACCCTACCTACGTGTTCCTTGGTTCTTCTAGCCTCTCTAGCACTTAGCTTACCAGATCAAGAATAAGGACAAATGACTCCAAAGGCAATGTGACTGCATCCTCTTTGCAGGATGATTTGTTCATCTCAGCCCCAAATCTCCTTAAGCTGATAAGCAACTTCAGCAGTCTCAGGATACAAAATCAATGTGCAAAAATCACAAGCATTCCCATATACCAATAATAGACAAGCAGAGAGCCAAATCATGAGTGAGCTCCCATTCACAATTCCTACAAAGAGAATAAAATACCTAGGAACACAACTTACAAGGGAAGTGAAGGACCTCTTCAAGGAGAACTACAAACCACTGCTCAAGGAAATAAGAGAGGACACAAACAGATGGAAAAACATTCCATACTCATGGATAAGAAGAATCAATATCAGGAAAACAGCCATACTGCCCAAAGTAATTTATAAATTTATAGATTCAATGCTAACCCTATCAAGCTACCATTGACTTTCTTCACAGAATTATAAAAAACTACTTTTAATTTCAATTTCTCTGGTAACAATCCTGAAGCACATCTCTCCATGGTGGATGCTTCAGCTAAGCTGGAAAAAAGTTATACATTCACAAAAATGCAAAAAAAAAAAAAAACCAGTTATCTTTCTCCCTCTCTCTCTCTCACAAATACACACAGACCACCAAATATTATCTCCATTATGTAATAATAATTGATATCACTTCTGGAGCATGTGCTAAGGTGCCAAACCTTGAGCTAGGCACTTGACATGTATTATCTTCATTTAATCCTGGCAACAACTCTGAAGTATGGTACTTTTTCATGCTATGTTTCAGTTAAGGAAGCTGAGCCTTAGAAGGAAGATACATTTTTCTCCGATGTTCATTTGGCTATAAATGATGGGGACAAAAAAAGTAAACCCTGGTAATTCTCCACTTTTGCTTATTTCCAGCTAGAAAAAAACTATAAGTACTGAAAAGCATTGTACCTTCTGATATCATTATAATTCTTAAGGAGCTGCCATTCTTGTGAAGCAATTCTACATAGTCTCTCCTCTCCTGTCCTGATATTTTTAGTATGCCTGAAACTATTTATGGCCAGTGGTTCCATGGGCTACCCTCTCCCTTGATGTCAATGTGTTCCTAAATATCACCTGCAAACCTCCACACCTAATTCAGCCACTGATGCTCATCTTCTCTCTGCAAAGATTAACTGTCATTTATGCCCTGTTGCCCAAGCACTTTTCATGCCTGGGAAATATAACCACCATCAATAACCTATTAGCATTCATCAGCTTCAATGAAACAAAAAATAAGGAACCAACTGTTTAGGCTCCAAAATTTATAGAAACATACATGCAAAGGAGCTGACAAAGAAGGGTTTGTTTGTTTCCAATAGAAAGCTCTTGCTTTCCCCCTGAAGCTGATCCACCTGTAATGTGGCGTCTCAGGCTTAACATCTACAAGTGAGACTGGTTGAGAAAGACTTTGTAGGCTTCTATGAATTTCTATTTGCCTATCAAATTTTTCCCCAGTCCCTCTCACACTTGATATATGTAAATATTTTGTTTACTGGAAACCTTACCTGTGACAGGTGGTGATTCTAGCTGCCATTTACAGTCAGAGTTTAATTCCAAAAGAAAAGCTCACTTAAAAGTTGGCACAAGCTATGAATAAAATAGTGAAGAAACCTCATTTAATGTCTTTTAGAGATTCAGTTACTCAGAGGCCTCCAGGTAAATTTTCTAGGCTCCCAAGCCTAGCAGTGAAAAGGCAAGGCATCCCTCAGCCCCACCCTGTTCTCCTGACTTTCTATTGCTTCCATTTCAACTGTGAACTCTGGAGGAGAGGGAGAGTGCTGCTCAGGAGAACTGTCTACAAGCAACATTTTGTAGCATCAGAGAGCAATTTGGATAACAAGCCATTTTGATTGCAAGGTACAATTTTTTGACCAAAAATAGTAATAGTTGCAAAAGTGATGACTACAGAAAAGAGTGGATTAAAGTCCAATGTCTGATAAAAGGACTTTTAGATTTGTAATTTAATCATTCTGACATTTTGATGAATGCCTAACCTTACAAAATGGGCTGGAGGTTGAAGTGTTAATCATGGGATACGTAAAGGCTGCTGCTGTTGCTTTGAGACTTGAACATGAACGTGCAAATGGAACCTACATCTTGAAAGATGCTCTAAAACCTTGGGCTTGCTAAATTGGCTATCATTGTAAGAAAATTTAATAAAATAACTACAAATTCCATAATATACAAAAGAAAACAAGTTCATAGGCTTTGCAGGAGATGTACACTTTTTTTTTCAAACTACCATAATGTCTTCATGGTGATAAGCCATAGAGATTTGCCATAAAAAAACAATTTTTATGTCTAATCTGTCTGAAATTTCCCACTATTCATTGCACTTTTGTATTTTATTATCATGGTTTGGCCCACCAATGATTTCAAAGATTGCTTCCCCATTACTGATCTGATATTACTTTTTAAAGCAAGCACCTAAAAAATCTGATTGAATAAGGAAGACTTCTTATGACAAGGTTGAATATTCAGCTTCTAATTGCAAATGATTTCTGTCAGCCCTTTGAAACATTACAGGGCATCAGGTTTGGTACATTAAGTTCCGAAAGATAAAACACTACATATATTTCCTCTTACTCTGATGACTACAACTCTCTAAAGGTAACACCACGTCCACCTAACAACATCAGAAAAAATGCATCAATGTTAAGTGGTAAATTATTTAAAAATAAAACAAATCCTCTGGAGAACAGGTAATGAAGGGTAATGCTGTGAGAATCAAATCATTAAAATGAAGAAGATAACAGAGTAATAACCCATTTCAATTTGACTGATTGACACTTTAAGCAATAAAGAAAGGAATCACATTAATGGCATGATAAAAAATACCATTCTCTTCTATTATGCAATACGGGATATAAAAAAAGTAATGTACCAAGCCTGAAGTTAATAGTTGATTTCAAAGAAAGCAGGAACTGTATACTTTATTTTCCTTTATTAGCCTATTTATAGATATGAGAAAAATTAATGGATAGAGGATGGAGAGAAATGAGAGGAAGGATATATTGTAAATCAAAATCTACCAGGATCACCTACATGGGTTTGCAAAACAACCTAATGGCCTATCCTGTGTACATTATAAAATACATAAATTGTTTACTTTGTTTTCTTTTAGGATACTTTATGTTGGACCGTAAAACGACATCTGTTTTAATTATGATGTGCTCTCCATTCTGTGATAACAAAAAGATACTTAGCCCACCTAATTTGGGGCACAAAGTAATTAAGAATAAATCCCAAGCTATTGTGGCAAGAGCCTTGTGTATTGGAGGTGCCCAAGAAATGCAGTCATACCTATCAATGAGAGAATCTGCTTTTAGCTCAGCCTGCAAGCAGCAGGTGATCACTCTGCAGAGATATATCACTTTCTCTACGAAGAATGTCAAGAAAATGTTGATCCTTGCCAGAGTACACAACTGATAAAGAATCCCCAAAAAGAGAGTGCAGAGGGGGAGGGTAGGCATAGGAGGATGGGATGGAAGGGCTGTGGGGAGAGAAAGTATATAAACTGGAATAGTTGTTGTCCCTCAAAAGTCAAAAAGGCTTCTGACATTGGTAGAGCATATTGGTCATTAAGAATAATAAACTCAATATAATCAGCTGAAAAAGAATTAAGCATTTTAGCAAATCTATAAAAAATGGCTAAGATCTGGTCTGAAGAGTGTAAACTAAGAGTTGACACCCTGATTCAAAGAGTAAACCTCTTTCACCTTCACAATTTTGCTTGAAGGACTATTTCAATGAGCCATACCTAGAGCATTAGAACTTTTTTAAACATCCCCTTCCCCCCAAAACTCTATCCTCTTTTCTGCTTTGTTTTTCTCATTCATACTTATTACCTTATATTATATACTTATTTACTTCCTTATTTTCTGTCTCCCGCAACTAGAATTTTAGTTCCAGCACAACAATGGCTTGTTTTGTTCACTGCTGGGTCCCTAGCACCTAGAACAGCATCTGACACAGAGTACATACTCAAATGTTGATTAATTGCATGAACGAAAAGTTAACTTTTGTGTATACAACTGGGAATGAAATATACCTTTAAATCAGCAAACTATGTTTTATTTACTAGAAACAGACGATGAAGATGAAACTGTTGGAATAGGGGAATGATGGAAGCAAGATGAGGTGATATTTACTGTGAGACAACTACTGGGATCATATGTGGTTATATTATACAATACAAATTTCCCAACAATCTTACAGGTAGATTGCATTTATCATCTTGAGTTTACAAGAAAGTCAGAGGAAGCTCCCTAAAAATAGCCAGCATGACTAAGGTCACCATATTTAGACCAGGAAGTCATCAACAGGTTCACCTCATCTTGAACGATAGGCTGCAGTGAGTACATCTTCAAAAATATCCTGCTTGTGACCTCCTACATGTTTGGATATATGTGGATATACATGGATAAGGGTGAAGGAGGAGAGGTGAGTGATGTGCAGATTTTCCCAGTGCTTTTCTGACATTATGACAGTGATAGAAAATAACTGTGACATAAGATGAGCAGGCACATATGATATTCAACTTTGCAGATTTTTCTGAAGCTCTGAGTCACAGAAAGAGAAAAGACATTTCTTCAGGCTTACACAGCTCCTCAGGAAACTGGCAGAGGGCTCCCCTCTCCAATTTATACTAAGGCTAATTAGTATCATACCAGTAATGAACTTGACATAATCTGGTAAATTGTTCTCAAAAGTGTCACTTCTGTATTAGGAGTCATTGAAAACATTTCAAGTTTTTTGAAAACACTCCAGTTTTCTTAATTGTCTAAACACACACACAGATATTAGTATAAAATAGGTACTATGTGTGTGTGTGTGTATGTGTGTGTGTATTCACTATTTATATAAATACATAATATTATAATAAAGAAAATACTTAATACTGGAAATATTCAATGCTGAGAAACTGAACTAGGCAGATCAAAGCTCACAATGAATCAATTTCCAAGCAAAGCTATTTTTTTCCCTAACAGTGGCAAAGAAGAAGTACTTTCTTTTGTTTCTCTTGTAATTAAACTTATTTGAAACTCCTGAAGAGGTGTGAATGGAATGGTTATACATGTGCAACAGGGCCTTGGTGTCTGGGCCTCAATGGATCTCAGATTCAGTGGGAGAGAATATGAGTTCAAACTAGTTTCAAAAAAGTTATGCATTCTATACTCTGGGAAAGCATACTCTAATAAATATGTGAAAGAACAAAAGTGAGCCCACACTCATCTTCACTAAGCAGCCGATTCACTCAAGAAATAGGATATGCCTTAATGGTTCAGAAGACTCCATCAAAAGACTCATTTTTTATAAGAACTGCAAAATGGATGGCGAAATAGAACAGAAATATACCAGTCCCAACTATACTGATTCAAGTGTGGGCTCCTCAGGCCTTTTAAAGCTTTCCTGATGTAGCATTTCTACGAGTAGTTTTTCCTAAATCCTATAGGGCTTTGTAGTCGGGGTGGCACTGAGTAGGGAAATAAATCGCAATGTAGTCACGCATAGCAGGGCTGCCTACAGTCATTATGGGCACCCTAGATTTGCTTTCTAGCCAATTTCAACACAGTCTTGAGAGGTAGGTCAATGTTAAAATGGCTGTCAAAAATTGTAGCCCCAGAGAATATCACAGCTTGGATCTAAGTCATAGATATCCTAGCCAGTAGTACACTGAAAATTCAGGGGAAGGGCTGTGAATATATTTTATTTCTCAAACTAATCTGAGGGCAAGCCCTATAGAATTGACATATTGACATAGCTCAGTGAAAAAAAAAGTATGGTAAATCAAGAGATGTGGATTGCAGTTCTATCTCTGCCATGAACTGGCCAAGGATATTTGAATTAATAATTACACCTATTCAAGCCTCGGTTTTCTCAATTGCAAAGAGTAACCTTGGGCAAACTAGTTATTTCCTCTGGCTTTCATTTAATTATCCATAAAAAGCAATCTTGCTATGGTATTTTATGGTATTATTAGAGAGAGTCTTACTATAATATTGCTTTTCAAATTCCATTAATGTCCCTGCCTCCGGTAGATATTTAGAGAGGATTCTGAGCAGAATTAGCCAAATAATCAAACAAAGTCGGAGGATTTGAGATTATTTGCCTGATCAATTAAAATATGAAGGTCAGAGCCGGTATGGCTTTTGAGTAGAAAGGTCACTAGGTTGGAAATCCTTCATCTTGGCTTCTAGTACCAGCTTTGCTTCCTATGACCTGTGTTACCTCAGCAAATGGTTAGATTTACAAGATTCTGTATAGCGTACGATGTTATGCTATATATCTTAACAACTGAAACTTTTAAGGAGAGAGACTTATAATCCTTTCTGGGACATATGAAGGAGACTCTTCATTTAAATCAAAACAAGAGGAATGACAGTGGGATGTGAAGGAAAATAGCTTGGCACTCTGAAATATCAAACACTGAAAGGGGATTCTCTTTGACATCTCAAAATAAACAGCTACCAGTTTTGGATGCTGTATTTGTTTTCTACCTCTGTTTTTACTGGTTACCGAACCTCAGTGGCTTAAAACAACACCCATGTATTATTTACAGTTTTGTAGGTCAGAAGTCCTGGCCAGCTTAGCTGGGTCTGATCAAGGTATCACAAGGTCAAAGTCAAACTGATGGCTTACTGGGCCCTAATCTGGAGACTGTGGAGGAAGAAACCACTTCCAAGATCATTCAGGTTGTTGGCAGAATCCAGTTCTTTGTGGCTCTAGGTCTGAGCTCCAGCTGTGAATCTCTCTCTCGGCAACCCATGGCTATCCACCTTCCTTCTCATGTGGCTCCTCTGTATTCAAATCTGTAACAGCTCAAGTCCTTTATATACTTTGAATTCCTCAGACTTTCCCTGCTGCTTTCTTCTTCTGACATTAGCATGAGAAATGTCTCTGCTTTGAACACCTTATGTGATTATATTAGGTCTACCAAGATAACCCCACCTTTTTAGGGTCAACTATGCCATATAACATAAGACAATCATGGGAATGCAAAGTTATCACATTCACAGATTCTGGATATTAGTCCTGTGACATAGGGAGTGGGGGAGAATTTCTGGAAATTCTTCCCAATACATCTGTTTTAATCATGCCCTTTCTGGAAGGCAAAAGACCTAAACAATAATGACCTTTTGGCCAGGCTATTAAAGATAACATAAAGTGTTTACAAACACTAAATAATGTTTATGTCCGCAAATCATGATCCAAAGGCAATCCAACCTATGTCCACACAACTGAACACAACTTAGGTGGTTCACTGACTATCGGAGAAATATGATTCATTCACATGACCAAGTTGGAGAATATAAAATAGAGCCATTATTCTCTAGATAGTTATTGAATAATGCCTTGAAACTCCCTATGTTTTTTCTTTGTAGATGCTGCCACAGTATGAAAAGACAAACATCTAGGCTCAGGTAGTGAATCGGATAAACTGAGAAAGTGAGATAATTTCTCTATGCTAAGCAAAATAACCAAAACAAAGAAACTTCTAATGAACCAAAAGTCTAATAAAAATTCTTTTTTATGGTTCCATTAGTGACCTGTATTGAAAGTTCAAGCACAAATACAAAGAACAAAATGGAACTGATATCAGCTTACGGATTATATAAGAGAAACCAAAGAAAATAGTTCAGCTCATTTTCCCACTAAATAATAATAATTTAACACTCATCTCACTGAACATTTTGTTTCTGTTAATCCACTTTGAAGAGGCATTTGAATTATTATAGAAAACTTTTACTGTCAGTCAAGCATCTAAAGCATAACACCAATTGCCTCTGAAATATTTTAAGATATTAAATAAAAATTATTAATGCACAAAATTGCTTTTTTTTCAATAACTGGATGGCAATATCTGAATCTAGTAGTTACATCAAGTTAAGATGACTATTTTTCAGCAATTATCATTTTGAAGAATTTAAGTTATTGTCCTTTTTCTTTTTCCACCTACAAGTTTCTTTTTCTTTCATCCTTGACCAATCTAACCATTTTGATAGGAATGGCTAACATGTAATTATCTACGTACTACAAGACATATTCACAAAATAGACCAGGGAAGTTCTACAGTGTTTTCCACTGGCTCTCAATATATAACTTCAGGGAAAACCCAAGAATATGTAAGGATACCGGACCCTTTAGCATATGGATGTGATGTTAAGTCCCACCACTTCCTTCCCCTAACACACAATCTACAGAACAGCTACACAACCTTCTCATCATTCTTCACCTTCTTTGGCTTTCCCTCCCTCCTTCCCTCCCTCCTTCCCTTCCTCCTCCCCTCCTTTCCTCCCTCCTTCCTTTCTCTCTTCCCTCCTCCCTCCCTTTCTTCTTTCCTCCCTTCCCTTCTTTATTTCTTCTTCCTTCCCTTTCTATTCCTTCTGTATAGATTATCTTCCTTTTTTTTCCTTCTTTCTTTGTTTTTCTTCTTTTCATTGGTTGTACCAAATTTTGTTTTTCTAGTTTCAGAATTATACTCTCAAATTCTATTTTTCCTTAATTATTCCCACTGTATTAAGTAAACACTTGCATTAAATACCCTTAAATTATATACATAATTTTATATTGCCCCCAAGACAAGTATCCTAGCACATTTTTGCCTCTCTGAGGTCTCATCATGCCTTTCTTCACACTCTCCATCCCATTTTCCCCCACCACACCGTGTTTTCATCTTTGAGAATTTTTAGTCTGGATTGTTTTGTATGTGCTTTTTCTTGATAGTTTTCTCATCTGTACTTCCCATATTTTCTTAGGTTCTCCTGGGTTTCTTTCTGGGGTGTAATTTCTTTTTTTTTTTTTTTAATCAACAGACTTTAATTTTTTAAACAGTATCAGGTTTATAGGAAAGTTGAGCCAAAAGTACAGAGTTCTCATGTACTCCTTCTGTACCTTTCCCCTGTCCACCCACCTCCAACCAGTTTTTCCCTATTCACATATTGCATTAGTGTGGTTCACATGTGACAGGTGCTGAACCAACACTGTTACATTATTACTGACTAAAGTTCATCGTTTACATAAGATTTCAGTCTTGATGTTGTGCAGTTTTGAGTTTTCACAAATGCATGATGTCATATATCCACCATAACAGCCTCATAAAAATAGTTTCACTGCAGTCAATATGCCCTGTGTTCCGCCCATTGCCCTCCCATTCCACAGCCCTCCACAGCCTCACGCAGTGCCTGAATCCTTGACAACCACTGATCTTTTTTATTGTCTCTATGGTCTTCCCTTTTCCAGAAGGTCATGGAGCTGCAACCACACAGCTTTTTCAGACTGGCTTCTGTCACTTAGGAATCTATGTTTAAGGTTCCTCCATGTTTCTTGTGGCTTGGTAACTCATTAGTTTTTATGGCTGAATAGTATTCCATTTTATGGATGTCCCATCTTCAGTGGTATTTTCAAAGCACATCTTAAGTGGTCAAACTAAAAATAAATTTGTTTCATTTTCACATTTAAATAGTATTTTAATAAAATATAAATTCCCAGGTTTAAAACACTTTTTCTTTAGTAATATATTATCTTCATGTATCCAGCATAACTGGTGAGAAATATAACAACTGAATACTTGTTTTTTTCTCTTTCCTGGAATATTTTGTTTTGTTCTCTTTGCCTTTTATATGCTAAAATTTGCAATAATGTAGCTATCAGATTTTTTGCCTTTACTCTGTTTACCCTTATGAAACCCTCAAATTTGAGTTGATGTGTATATAATTTCAAAAATTATAAGATATATTTGAATACAACATTCTTCAAATATTTTTTATCCTTATTTTGTAATGCTTCTTGTATTTCTATTTTATGGACATTAACATTAGAACATCGTCTTTTTATTTTACTTTTTCTATTATTTCTGTATTTCATTTGTTTGTCCTTTCTTTATACTCTCTGGAAAAGTTCCTCAAAGTGATTGCCATCCTTCTGAATTTGTTAAAGTAAGTTTTATGGCCCAGAATATTGTCTGCTTGATGAATGTTCCATGTGAATTTGAGAAGAATGTGTACACGGCTGTTGTTGGATGGAACAGTCTATACATGTCAATTAGAACAAATTGATTGATAGTGCTGTTCAGGTCAACTTACTGATTTTATATCCTTATTGATTTCCTGCATCACTGCATCTTTAACCTTCTTTTTAGTCTTTTTAAAAGGTTTCCTTAGAGTTTGCAATAGTATTTATCACAGGATGGAACGCAGGCTATGCCTAAAGAATATAACTCTATCACAAATGTACACTACAACCTCACTGAAGGAGGCTAGGAAAAAAGTGGCCAACAGGAATTCAGAAATGAGTGGAGTCAAGCTTTAAAGGAAGAGGAACTGCACATAAACTCTCTACTCTAAAGTGTCTTTCCTACAGCAATATGTGTTAAAAATTTTGTTCAGCTACATGCATGTAACAGAATTTAATAATTATGAGACTGGATAAAGGAAGGTGGAAGCCATGTTTCTCACTTTGGAGTAGGATTTTACAGAAGAAACAAGGGGAATAGGGTAGAATAACCAGATGGTAATAGATTAGACCTGCAAACATCAAAACGAACTTATGCTTAGCTTAATATAGAGACAGAAGTTTACATATAGAATATTTATAAATAGGTGCATATGCACAGGTTAGTATACACACATATATTTCTTTACTTTTTCCACTGAGAAGCTCTAGAAGCAAGGGCACCCCAATAATAATGATCACACTTAGCACTTAGGTCTTGGCTTCTTTTCTGTCCCCCAGTGAAAAGAAGAGTCAGAGCTTCTTGAATAACTGGTTGCTTAGGGCTGAAGCAGAAAATATACAAGATAAGCTTGGAGAATCATATAGTTCCAGAATGTAAGAAGTGCTTAAAAAAAAAAAATCCAACACTGATGGGGAATTTCAGAGGAACACAGAAGCCAATGACCCAAGCTGGAACAATTTAAGCAACAAAGTGAAGTCATATTGGATGGTAACCCAAAATATAAAATGAATATCCATAAACCTATATTGCTATAAATAAATGGGATAGAAGAAATAGATGACCCAAACAAAAGAATTCCGGCCAGACACGGTGGCTCACACCTATAATACCAGCACTTTGGGATTGAGGTGGGTGGATCACTTGAAGTTAGGAGTGAGAGACCAGCCTTGCCTACATGGTGATACCCTATCTCTAATAAAAATACAAAAATTAGCCAGGCATGGTGGCACATGTCTGTAATCCCAGCTCCTTCGGAGACTGAGACAGGAGAATCATTTGAACCCAGGAGGTGGTCATTGTAGTGGGCCATGATTTCACCACTGCACTCCAGCCTGGGCCACAGAGCAAGTCTCTGTCTCAATGACAACAAAAAAGAATTCCAATTAATTTATGTAGATATTCCACTCCTTAAGCGTGAACTGTGAATAGTGACTTCCTCCCAAACAGTATAGTATGGAAAGGGTGAAAAGTCAGTGATGTTACAGTAGAGTAATCTGACAATATCACCTCAGCCCAGTGATCAAGGTCAATGTCAACAGTGTGGAGTCATGTTGATAATATGTATATTTGATATCATTGACAGTACTTGACCTCTGTGATCTTCCTCACTAAAACCTAGAACATCAATGCAATACTTAGGAAAACATCAGTATTCCCGCTAGTATTACTCAAAGTTGACAAGGTATTCAAAAACAAAAGAAGTCTGAGAAAATGTTACAGATAAGTGGAGCCCAAGGAGCCGTAATGAATAAATGTAATGTGGTATCCAGGATAGGCTACAGGAAGACAAAGAGAACATGAGGTAAAAACTAAGAAAATCTGAATTATGTTAAAAATAATTTATATCAGCATCCGTTAATATTGTATTAGTCCTTTCTCATGCTGCCAATAAAGACATACCCAAGACTGGGTCATTTACACAGGAAAGAGGTCTAATGGACTCACAGTTCCACATGGCTCTAGAGTCCTCACAATCACAGCAGAGGCAAAGGAAGAACAAAGTTACCTCTTATATGGCAGCGAGCAAGAGAGTGTGTGCAGGGGAACTCCCCTTTAAAAAAACTATCAGATCTCATGAGACTTAGTCACAAAAACTAGAACAGCATGGAAAAAACCCACCCCCATGATTTAATTATCTCCCACCAGGTCCCTCCCATGACACATGTGGATTATTACAATTCAAGGTGAGATTTGGGTAGGGACAGAGAGCCAAATCATATAGGATATCAAGAAAAAAAATAATTAGTATTTATATATATTCATTTATTGTAACAAATCTACCACACTAATGTAAGATGTTCATAATAGGGGAAAACAGTAGAGGTAAATGAGAATTCATTATAGTATTGTCA
Organism: Cacajao melanocephalus; assembly: GCA_963573385.1. Classification (NCBI taxonomy): domain Eukaryota; kingdom Metazoa; phylum Chordata; class Mammalia; order Primates; family Pitheciidae; genus Cacajao; species Cacajao melanocephalus. Next base: position 918 of record CAUYLG010072459.1, on the reverse strand, counting down.
CAATTTTTTCTATATATCTGAAATTGTTTTTAAAATCAAGGTCTATTTTTGTAAAAGGCCAAGGAGAAAATGGCATTTTGATTTTGTATGTGTAACAGGGGTCAACCCAATATCCAAATAAAAATAAACAAAAAATGGTTCATCAATATGAAAAAGAAACAAAAATAAAGTTTTACATTAGGTTGCAATAAAAGTAATTGTGGTTTTTGCCATTACTTTCTTTTTTAAAATTTATTTATTTATCTTTTTATTTGACTTTAAGTTCTGGGGTACATGTGCAGAGCTTGCAGGACTATTGCATAGGTACATGCATGCCATGGTGGTTTGCTGCCTCCATCCCCCCATCACCTACATTAGGTATTTCTCCTAATATTATTCCTCCCCAATATCCCTACCTACTGCTATCCCTCCCTTAGCTCCCAACTACCCAACAGATCCCAGTATGTGATGTTCCCCTTCCTGGGTTCATGTGTTCTCATTTTACAATGCCCACTTATGAGTGAGAACATGTGGTGTTTGGTTTTCTGTTCTTGTGTCAGTCTGCTGAGAATGATAGTTTCCAGATTCATCCATGTTCCTGCAAAGCACATGAACTCATCCTTTTTTATGGCTGCATAGTATTCCATGGTATATATGTGCCACATTTTCTTTATCCAGTCTATCTTTGATGGGCATTTGGGTTGGTTACAAGTCTTTGCTATTGTAAACAGTGGCACAATGAATATACTTGTGCATGTGTCTTTACAACAGATTGATTAATAATCCGTTGGGTATGCATCCAGTAATGGGATAGCAGGGTCAAATGGTATCTCTATTTCTAGATTCTTGAGGAATTGCCACACTGTCTTCAACAATGGTTGAACTAATTTACACTCCCACCAACAGTGTAAAATCATTCCTATTTCTCCACGTCCTCTC
>CAUYLG010072458.1:0-35087 GCA_963573385.1 Cacajao melanocephalus | reverse complement strand
CCCAGTAATGGGATTGCTGGGTCAAATGGAATTTCTATTTCTAGGTCCTTGAGGAATTGCCACGCTGTCTTCCACAATGGTTGAACTAATTTACACTCCCACCAACAGTGTAAAAGTGTTCCTGTTTCTCCACATCCTCTCCAGCATCTGTTGTCTGCTATTTAGTTTCTTCCTCCTCACCGAGGCCCAGAGCACACCTAGGTGATGTCAAAGGCTTCCCCTCCATAATTCCTTTCCTTAGAGGGTTCAGCAAATGTTAATTGTCTTCATCTTAAGCCTCTCTCAATGCTATTTAAGCAGCAGGAGTGACTTAGAAAGGCGGTAGGGCTGGGAAGGGTCTGAAGTACCCTGCCACAGCAGGGATTAGCCCTTCAGTTGTTATATCATGGGGTGATCCAGGGAGAATGGAAAGGGGCAGAGAGGTCTGAATGATGAGGGTAGGGAGGAGGGGGAGGCTGGAGGGAGTTTTTAGGGGAGTTGGAAGCTATACAGTTGGTGCAAAGGTAATTGTGGTGTTTGCCACTGAAAGTAACTATTTCTACGTAGAAAGAGCTGTGCTGGAGTCTACAGAAGGTGCACGCAATGGAAAGGTCTGGCTTTAAGGAGGCTGCAGGCAGAAACTGACAAAGGTGTTGCCAGAGGGATTCCAGGAATTCTGAGGAGCTGAGGGGAGGTGGGGGGCAGGGAGCACCTCAGGCTGATGTGGAGGTAGACAAATAAAGGCTGGTAAGGACACACGCCCATCTGAGAAAAGATGTGTCTTTGTAGGTTTGCAGGTGATATTAGATGAAACCAGAGAGCTCAGCATTGAGAGCAGATGCCAATGGTGGCAGCAAGGCAAGGCAGGAACTTCTAACTGTTCTTAAAAGGAAATCTTACACCGAAGGTGAAAATACAAAATGGACTAAAGCAGAACTATGCAGCGGGGATGGGGTGGGATGAAAATAGTCTGAGAACTGCTGGTTCAAAAGAAGACCCTCGGTGGCAGGCTGCTTTGCTGGAGAGTTCCTGACCAAGAGCCCCACACGGTAGGCTTCAGACTCATCAGAGTCTGAGAGACCATCAGGCTGGAGATCAAGTGCAGGAGATGGAGGTAAACACCAAATCTCAACTACTCTTGTTAGTGAGAAAAATGGACTGGACCCTTCACAATTTTCTGTGCTTAACTATGTGGCAAATTAAGTCATAATCAGAAACCTCTTTATTAATTTAGCATGAGAAAGCATGATCATCTGTCTGGAACTATGATTCAAAGTCTGTATCCTTAACATTCTCTTTTCATATAGACATATGGAAGGACATAATCAGAATGAATCAATTCAGGGAAAAGTAAAGAATGAAGTCAAGTGTTTAATCACATCAGCTAAAATATTCTGATATTTCTATCTTCTAAATCAACAGACTCCAAATTTTGATGATAGTACACCCCAATCAGCAAAACCCAGTGGGGCCCACATCGCCAGTATATGATATTTATTTATGAGTTATGTGTATCTTCCACTGACATTTTGAATATTAAACATTAATCAAAATTAATTTAAAAATGGGCTGGGTGTGGTGACTCACGCCTGTAATCCCAGCACTTTGGGAGGCCAAGGTGGGTGGATCACCTGAGGTCAGGAGTTTGAAACTAGCCTGACTGCCATAGTGAAACCCCATCTCTACTGAAAATACAAAAATTAGACAGGCGTGGTGGTAAGTGCCTGTAGTTCCAGCTACTTGAGAGTCTGAGGCAGAAGAATCGCTTGAAGCTGGGAGGCGGAGGTTGCAGTGAGCCGAGATCACACCACTGCACTCCAGCCTGGATGACAGAGCAAGACTCCATCTCAAAAAAGAAAGAAAGTTCTTGCATTTTCTTTAGTTGTTACAGTGGGATATTTCAACTACCATTTAATAAAATAAATAGATTTTATATACATGAATTTCCTGTGTATGGTTCTTTTTTGGTTGGATATATTGAAAACATTCTATAAAATACATTAGGTGTGTGACGATAACTTTCCTCGGGTGTGCTATAATGAGATTATTATAGTAACTGTGTGGTAACTATGGTCATCCCAATATGTAGAAACTCTCCAAGCTCCTAACTTTTGTGTTTGCCCTTTGATCTTGTCTACCTTTGAAGGGTATGCTGTTATCCTTCCTTGCATGGAAGTACCATGATCATCAAAAATACTGAAGACATTAAACAAGTAAGCAAATCTGACTGTCCATTTCATATCTGCAAAAGTTAGGACTAAACTGGTTTCTTATCTTGCAGAAACATAGCTATAATTTCATTTCAGAGTTCAAACATGCTTGACTTGATAGAATGTTTCCCTTCAATGACCATCCCACCTCATCAAGAAATGATTGTTATTGTTTGGATCAGTATCCATATTAACACATAATAAAGAAAATGATTTGAATTGAACATATTGGCTGTGAGGTCATTCAGTTTTTACCATATCACTAAGTACACTGTGTAGTTCAGCTGACTTGTAAAAAGTTTTTACAGGCTTTTCTCAATGAAGAAAACTAGAAATTGATTAACAGTCACTGGCACAAGCTCCTTAAGCTGGGTAACCATTCTGTAATGTTTTCCTGTCATTGGAATTATTCCCCCAGAACATATTTATACATGAAACTTGAACTCTTCATCATAGTTATTTATAATATAGTCCTTCCTGGTTGTATATGGTTCAGAGCTAGTTGTGTTTTTTAGTGATTAAGTTGCTAAACACAATTTTTCCTTTATACCAAGTTGGCAATATGTGTGTATTCATCAAGTTGAAACAGACAGCACTTTGTTAGCAGTATAGACCAGCTAGAAAGGTGAGATCCTGTACCAAAGCAATGAGAGTAGGGATATGGAGAAACAAATACGTCAAGGCAATATTCATGAGGCCAAGTTGAAGGACTAAGATGGGGATAGGGGATGAAGGGGTAGAAGGAACATGCTAGAGACTACTTTCAGGTTTCTAGCTTGGATACCTAGATGGATGGTGATATTAGTAAATACTATAGAGAATATAGGAGAAAAATGAGATTTGAAACAATGTTGATGGGTTTACTTCTGTGCCACATGCTGAGTTTGAGGTTCTTCAATAGATTGATCATTCATCATGGTTTGCCTGAACTGTGTGGATTTATGCCTGTTTTCCTAGTTTAATTAGTAATTGCACCCTCTTTCCTCTCAGAAAGAAAAGTACTTGACTGGCTTCATTTGTCCTCAGAGTTGGTCTCCTAGATCATCAGCCACTTCCTGAAAATGTCAGGTTATGGAGTCGTTAGAAAGTGGTGCTAGAGTTACCTTCTTGGCTACAGATGCATCTGAAATTTCCAAGCAAACATTTTTGACGCAATTTTTCACTGCCATCTTGGCAGTTACGCATAGGGTTGTAGTGTTACTAACCCAATGTATTGGTTTATATGTAGCAGCAAGGCACTGGTGTTGAAATGGGAAATTCTGAGCATTTGCTTCTGTTAGCTCACTGACTCAATACTTACAGTCAAATAATTGCTTTGACTTTAAACTTTTAAATTTCTCACCTGTAAATGCCACTTAAGTTCAGATGATTTTGTTGCATTATTAGCCAGTACTTCTCTGCAACTAACAGTACGATTTTAACACTGTGTCTTCAATATGGCTACAAAATCTGTAGAGATTATACTTCACACTAAAACTATATGAGGACCTTTGATTTTTGTTTCTTTGGAATGACTTCCATTGTCATCATCTGGTTTATCACTATTGCCACATTCAGTCAAATATGCCTTTACAGGACATATATATCTATGCATAGAAAATAGCATTTGGCAAGGGTATTGTTAGAGTCTAGGAAATTGGCATTTTTTATATTTTTCAAATTTTCTAAAATAATCATGTATTTCTTGAATCAGAAATTATGTTTGATTTCTTAAAAAAAAGATAAAGCCCAGAAAAGCTTATTTCACTGCTTATCAATCAGGGTCAAAAATAGCACAAATTTAACTTCTTTAATTTAGTTAACAACGTTAGCTACAAATTAAATATAGTCTTGATTAAAAAGTAAAACAATCATGAAAAACTAGCAGGTTAAAATATCCAAATGCTGATTTTCTCAAAACTTGATACACTATTGGCTTCTTGCTGACTGCTTGCTCTACCTCCCACATTTAGCACGCAGCTCGCGCCTGCTGTGACTCAGTGTGCGAGTGTGAACAGGCTTCTTCCCTGTTTCACAGGATAGCTCCACAGAGCACATGCTTGGATGTTGCAACAACATTAAATTGCCGTAAAAGTGTCTGAGCAGTTACTCTCAATTTCCAACTTGTCAGACAGTGCAGGGGCAAAGAGTTCTGCAGGACATCCTTTGACAGCACTGGCCTGTATGGATTTACGCTCCCCCATCCAGGGACAAGCAACACCACTACTAAATGTTGTTTTCCCTGGCTGGATGTTTCTGGAACACCTAACCTCCTCCCCCTCCCACCACGCCCCAAGGTTGCAGGAGTCGGGGGTATGAAGGAGAAGCTTGTGGTCTCACCTGCTCCATCAGCTTCCTGGGACTAAATAGACTTTCCTTTCACCTCTTTTTATTTCCTATAAAACTTTTGTGGTCCTGTCTGGATTTTCATATGTTAAAGTAGGAGATCTAAGCATTTGGAAGAACTTTTTCTCTCTGAATAATGCCTAGTTTTCAAGTTTAGTGTTTTGCTATAACATCCTATCCTGAATAACTAAAACTGTTATCCAAAATACATTTTTTCCATTTTGCATTTCTACTGTAACAAGATGAGAGACAGATGATGAGGGGGAAGGCATGTATTCCCCAAAATGTAAGAAGAAAAGTACATTAACATTTTTTCAGTTTCTTTCTTTAGAGGGCTCTATCAGTTGACTTCCACAGAAGGATGTGCAGTGCCCTCCATAACTCACAGTGTGCCTGCATGCTCTACCAGCACTAGCTGTGCAATGTGGTGGTTAGCGGCTCTCCAAGGACTCTGGGTTGTCTGTCATGATCAGTGTTTCCCTCATTAAGACTCCAGCTATAGTAGTTCTGGGCTTTGCTCTTTAATCTCTTCCTGCCCGTTGCCACCAGGGACGCTCTCACCTACCACAGGAAGTCTCCAATTCATAAATGGTCTATGGTCTGAGCATCTGTAAGTGTAGCACTTGAAACCCAGAGCTCATTTTTCTGCAAAGAGAATGCTATAAGTGTGCGTTGGGTCTCCGGGTCAACCCACAAAGGCCCATTCAACTCCTACTGCAGGTAATGAATTTTCCCTTTGCTCCTTTTATAGATCATAGAATTATGGAATGTCAGAGCTGAAATAGAATTTAGAACATCATGCTACACAGTGGTAACAGGGCTGTCTTCCACTGTATTCTATTATAAGAACCCCCATGTTCCATCTACGTGAGACATTAGGTAGGGTCCTGTGGTCTAGCCTGGGAATCCAGTCGCCCTTTACAATATTGTGAATCAAATAGTCATGAGCAGATATAGTCATGAACAGAAATAGTCATGAAAAGAAATAGTCTTCCACAGAGAACATCATCTTAGCTACTTTTCTTTATGCCTTTGAGGCACACTGCAATGAGCAGGGTTTTGTCAATGAGGTCTCTCCATCTATGTGCAGGCATGGCCGATATTTATGCACCTAAAATCAATATCATGGGAATCACTATTAAGAAAACCACCGGGCTCAGGTGTGGGAGTAGAGGTGAGAAGGAACCCCTCTTGGCTTTCATTTAGTCAAGCATACTTCCATCCTAGGAGATCTCTTTCCTATCCTTTCTGTCTGAGATACCTTTGTCCGGGCATCCCCACGGTACACTCTCACTTCATCTGCTCTGTGCTCAAGAACCACTGCTCAGTAAGGCCCTTAATGACTGTTCTATCCAAACCAGCACCTCCTAGCACTCCTGTTCTCCTGCCCTTCCTTAACTTTTCCCTGCAGCACTGTTCATTTGCTTATTTATTGGATTTCCTGCCTGCCATTTGGTGCCCCCTGCAACTCCCATGTAAGTTTCATGAGGGTAGGATTTTGTCTCTTGTTTGCTGTCACACCATTAGTGCCTAGAACATTGTCTATGTGGCACACAGCAGGAGCTCTGGAAATATATTTTTGAGTGAAAGAATGAAGCCAGTAAGCACTATGCTAGATGTTCTATATATGTTCTTTTATTTAATACTCAAAACATTTTTGTGAGGTTGCTTTTTTTTTTAAAACAGATAAATGACGTAGCACTCTTAGGATTTTTTGTTTTGTTGTGTTTTGTGTTTTTAGAGATGGGAGGTCTCACTCTGTCACCCAGGCTGGAGTGCAGAGGCTTGATCATAGCTCAAGCTCATAGCTTATCACTGCAGCCTTAGACTCCTGAGCTCAAGTGGTTCTCCTGCTCAGCCTCCGGCCTCCCGAAGTGCTGGGATTACATGTGTGAGCCACCACACCCAGCCAGCACCCTTGGTTTAAAAAGCAACTTTAGGCCAGGCACAGTGGCTCACACCTGTAATCCCAGCACTTCGGGAAACTGAGGTGGGTGGATCTCTTGAAGTCAGGAGTTTGAGACCAGCCTGGCCAATGTGGCGAAACCCCGTCTCTACTAAAAATAACAAAAATTAGCTGGGCGTGGTGGTACCACTGCTCACCAGCCTAGGAGAAAGATTGAGACTCCATCTCAAATAAAAATAAAAGCCACTTTAGCAATATAATTTTGTGACTCATATATGCATTTTATCCATTTGTAATTGTTACTATTTTTGAATCTCAAGAAAATCTTAAATTCTCTAGAGAAAAAATATGAATTTAAAAAATGCTCTTTGGATTTAGTTTAGGGAGAAAGAATGGCACTATAAAGTGGGTTTCTTTAAAGAAGTATCTTGAGGGCAACTTTTAGCCAACTTGATTGAACTGAAGTCAGTAAATCTCAAATTGATAATCATGATGTGCTGGTGTAGGGAGAATTTAAGGTCCTTCTCTTCAAAGGCCTTGCGAAGGCCTTAACTCTTCATACTGGGAAAATAATAGGTAATCACTTCATTCATCCATTCATTCATTTAACAAGCATGACTTGTGCCCCTGAGGAATTATATTCCAGAAAGACAGATAGCTTTGAAAAAAAAAAAAAACAAAACAGAAAGAAAGAAAAAGAAAAAACAAAACTATAGATAACATGGGAGGTAACAGTAACAGACAATTCTGTATAAAATGCTGTGAGGGCTGTAGATCATAACACAAGATGAAAAGGATGATAAACCTATAAAGTCCTTGGCATCTTCCCGAAATTCATGGTTAGGCAAACTTGGCACATCCCTACAATAAGCTACACACATCAGACAAAAAAGGATGGAGCCCATATCAATATATGAAAAGCAGATCTTCACTGGTGGCCCTAAAGTGAACATTCACAGATATATATCAGAAGAGGATTCATAGCCATGTTTTGTAAGATAGCAGAAATGATAACGACTTTGAAATCAGATGGAAAATTGGACTTAAAAATGCTTCTCGCTTAGTTACGTAATCTTGGACACAGCATTTGCTAGCTGAGAGCCTCTCCAGCTCGCAGGATTGCTGTGAAGCAAACCCCCAGCACCGGCTGATAGCTAGTGTGCGCTCCATAAATCTCATATAATAAATAGCTACCTTGATCTGCTAGCTTTGGGGTAAATTTTACATATATCATTTACTCAACAAAACAACCTTGTAAGTATAATTATTCATATTTTATGGATGAAAGACTGAGGGTAAGAGAAATCACATAGCTATTAAGTGGTTTAGCTGAAATTCACCCCATTTTTATCCTTTTCCAAAGTTAGTGCTCTTAAGCATTACACAAATGATTATATTTTAAGTTAATTTTATTCTCCCATAGGTTGGTTAAGAATACAATAATATAAAGTAAAAATATGTGTACATGAACCTATATTTATCAGTAAGTACCAGGGTATAAAATTGTCTTTCCCTCACTAAGTAAGTAAGCCCTGATGTTCACTGACGTGTTAACAATGCGTTATGATTTTATTTCTTGACAGTAGATGGCGCTGCTGATTGTCAAAAGAGACAAAGATTCTCTCACACTCTCCTCACCTTTCCTTAGCGATTGAAAAACAAAACAAAGAGCCGGTGAAAAGAAAGCATTTTCATTGTAATGAAGGGTTGAAATTAAAAGTTTGGAACTGTCATGCAATTAAGCAGAACGTGTGTATGATCCAAACACATTTTATTTGGAACTCTAGGGAAAATCTCCTGAGCTATTTGCAAAATTTCATTCTCAGGTTTAAAACAAAATGTAGTAAAACTTAATTATCCTGACAAACGATAGATTTATAGTTCTCTATTAGACAGATTTTATTTCTGTACCTTAATTTTAGCAAGAGATGAATATTAAGACAACTATGAATTTAGTTGACAAAAACTCATGTATATCTGACTTCCAGAGTCCTGAAGGTGGTATAGAGGAATATGGTGGTTAAGATAAAAACAAAACAAAAAATTATTATATGACCTTTGAGTACATCGCTAAATGTCTCAAGAGAGAAGTTTTCTTATTTATAAAACAGAAATATTTCTTGCCTAATTCACATGACAGTGGCAAGGATCAAATACAGCAATGTAGTACAAACACCTTGAGAATTGTCATGTTCTTCCCAAATATGCATTTTTTCATCTTTACCATACGGTCAACCCAACCTCCTATAGGTAAAATCATAACACAAGGAAAACTGGAATTCAGAATAAAATACTTGAGCATTAAATTTCCTCATTGGTCCAAAAGTACTTTAATGATTTAGATTCACGCAAGAAAAGGGACTAATGTATTTTCAACCATAAAAGGAGTGCTTAGCTTGATAATCAGCTACCCAGAAAATGAAACAAAAGAACGCTTGAATCCAAAGCACTGAAGTGAATTGAAGCGGCCTCCACTTTCCCCTCCTGTGTGCCCTGCCTCTCCTCTGTGGGAGTGTACCTGTGTGTGTGTGTGAGGGGGGTTGTGGGCGCACATGTCTAGGGTACAGAGGCTATGCAGACTTAGTAGAGTGAAGCTGCAGAGATGGTCATAACTCTGAAGAAGCCTAGCTGGGAGCTTTCCTTTGGCTTTCACAAGAGGCATAGATATTTAATCTGCTCTTCTTTTAATAGAAGACTCTCAAATATTTGCTGATGATGTAGAGTATTGCCATTTCTGCTTCAAAAACTCCTGTTGCTGCTGTCCCAAGAGCGGAACGAGCCCTCCACACCAGCAGCCCCGGGGCCAGATGCAGCTTCTCAGTGACCCACTTTCATGCTCTACCATGTGCTCTGGGCTTTGGGGACCTAAAACGTCGCAGCCACAGCATAACAGAGATGGGTCAGCTTCTATCAAAGCATAGTGGGCAGATTCCAGAACCCCGACCCTCTCTCCTGCTGTTACAGATTCTATTGGCCTCTGGAGATTCAGAGAAGTCCTTCCTCAGGAAGGAATCTCTGCCAGGCCTTCAGTAGGGCCCCATCATGTGCCCCAGGGGATATTCACTTAGAGCCTTATCACATTTGTGACTGTAGAGGTGTTTGTGTGATTTGTTTAATTTATCCCACTAGACTTCAAGTTCAGGGGGCATGGGGGATAAGTCTGTTTTTTTCTAATACTGTGTCCCCATGCTGGGCACAGAAAGCACAGCGTAGGTGCTTGGCAAAGAGCTTTTGAATGAATGGATGATTGGCTGTAGTCTTCCTTGGAAAGGGCTGGCAGGCATGAAAGTGTTAAACCAACTCACCACTAAGCACCCAGGCTGGCCAGCCTTCTCCCCACCTCTCAGGACTTTTGAAGGGACCCTGGGGAGGACAGGCTGGCTGAGGAGGGAGGAGGGTTTCTGGCTGAGAGACATTGGGGCCGTGGGCCTGCAGCCCACCCCTCTTCAAGCTCTCCAGAGCTCTTCCTATGAAACTAGCCCCTGCAAACGAGTGTCTGCGGCCCCCTCCCTCCTCTTTCCCTTATTGCTCCCTGTGGGGATGGGGCTGGCACAGAGCTTGATCCTAAGTAAAAGTCTGTTCTAACAGGAAGCAAATAATGTTCCTCCCCTGACGGAGGTGTTTCCTTCTCAAAGAAGTTACAAAGGGCTCTTTTCAGAGAGACAGGGGCTGGGAAGAGTGTGTGGCCTCACTGCTGTCTGTCTTGGGTGGAGCGAGCACATTCTGGAATCCAGGGGCTTCCTCTTCTAAAGAGGCACCAGCCCATGCACTGAATGGGGTGGCCCAGCCTCCGGGGGGCCTCAGTCCCTTTACCTGCTTGATACAAGGATCCTCTGGAAGCCCCCAGGGTCATTATCAAGGCCTCTGCTTTCTTTTCTGGCTTCCGGGATGCAGCAGTCGGTGATCTTCCTCCTGCCCTGCAGTCCCCTGGCTGGATTCTCTTCCTTGCTGTGATCTCCTCATCCCTGGCTCTCCAGCATTCCTTCCCGAACCCCCTTCTGGGACCACACTATCGCCTGAGTGAGCCTATTGAGTTTCGTGGCTATACATTTCCTCCCTGTGCTGAGGGATCCCACCTGCTTAGTTCCAGCACCCGCCTCACCCCCAACTCATCCAAGGTCCTGACGTCCCCCTGCAGACTCTGTCTCCACTCGGATGCCTCGCTGGTGTTTCCCGCTCACTGGATCTAAAGCCACACTCCTCATCCTGACTTCTCCACCCACCAGCTTGCCTTTCTCTTCATCTTCCCTGTCTCAGAAAGTGGCTCAGTCCCTAACCATCTCTTTTCTTCATACCCCACATCTAGTCCACAGCCAGGCTTCTCAGCTCCATCTTCAAAATCTACCCCTCACCTTGCTTCTTCCCACCACCACCATCTCAAACGCCCTCAGCCCAGAGCCATACTACCTGGCTCCTGGACCTCTGTAAAAGTCTCTGATCTTTCTGCTTCCGCTCCTGTCCTGCTACAGACGCTTATCCTGACAGCAGCCAGGTGATCTTTTCAACTACCAGACCAGGTCGCCTTGCTCAAAATCAGCCGGGGCTTCCCTTCCACACAGCATGACACTTAAGCTCCACACGATGGTCTGACCAGCCTCACCAGCTGTGGCCCTGGCTTGTCCTTCTGACTTGGCTTCTGTCTCTGCTGGGCCCACACTCGCCTTGGCATTCCCTCTGTCCCCCAGCTCGTCACTGTCCAGCCTTTGCCCTGTGTCCTCTCTCTGGAGTTCTTTCCCTTAGGTCTTCAGGTGGCCTTGCTCTCGGGCCTTCTGGAGAAACTTAAAAGCCATATCCACTGAGAGGCTGAGTTTGGCCACCTACTTAAGGTAGCCTCTCGTCACTCTCCGTCCCTTCCTCTGCCTTTGCTTTCGAGCCGGCACTGGTTATGACCTGTGTTCAGTGATTAGATGAGAGCACACGAAACCCTGGCTGGTTTGAGTAGAAGGAGGATTTATTTGTAGACTTTGACAGCTCCAGGAATGTTTGGGAAGGCTTAGTGGTTTAGAGCCAAGAACGGTGCATGCATTGCACCAATTTGGGGGATCGCTGCTGCCCCAGCTGCCACGGGTTATGTCACCAACTCTACTGTCCCAGATACTAACACTGCTGCAACCCGCTGTCACCAGCACCTGTGGAATCCCCATATTTCTGCAACCGCTGCCATCACCTGTGACAGCTTTCTGCAGTCTCTCTGTCCTTGAATCATTGGCTCCTAACTCAAATTGTGGGCCAGTGTGTCTGGCTGGTGGAGTCTTGGCCACACGCCTTGGCTCCTTCTACAAGGGAGGCTGAGAAAACCACTATGAGGCATTTTCGATTTCTATGTAATGGACCATGGGCTCTGCTTACCTACAAGATTCCATGAGGTAGAGAATCTCCAGACAGAGGATGAAGGCTCAGATTCTGGGCAACCAAAAATCAATGATAAGCATGCACTTTACGAGCTGGCTTTCTAGTATATATTTATGTATTTACGTATTTACTGCCTAGCTACTCCATTAGAATGGAAGTGACATGAGGTCAGGCACTTTGTCTTTTCCCCTCTGTATTCCCAGAGTCCAGAACAGGGGCTGCACAGAAGTGACCCTTGATAACTATTGAATGGATATCACATACAGTATTGAAGGTGTTGGCAATTGAAAAGATTAAACAGTCTAATTGTTGCTACCATTCCTTCTTTAGGTGGCTGATGCTTCTGTCCCTCTTCTGGTCTGACTGCTCGCTCTTCTGACCCTTAAGGCAAAAGCCAGCCAGCTTGGCAGATGCAGCTTGCCAGTAAACAAAGACAAGTAGACCAGGGCCAGATGCTCCATGCCAGGAAAGGAAGCCAGTAGTGACAAAGGAGAATCCCAAGGGACTTCAGGGAGGGAAGACATGGCTACTGAAGGGCACAGGGCCAGAGCATGCACAAATTATATTGTGGAGACAGTGTGAATGCCCTACCTTGCCAGCCACTTCTTTGAGGAGAAGACAGTAGAGTCGCAGGAATGAAGACTCCTTTTAACCATCCTGTGCCTTCAGACTTGGAGTCTGATGGAGGTGGTGGGGTTAGGGGAGGGACAGGGAGGAGGAAATATAGTGGCTGGAGAGCTGGGGTCAGTAAACAGAGGGATGGTGGAAAAAGTTCCCATTCTATCTCCTTAAGTTTCAGAAACCTCTTGTATTCTAAGACCAGTGACTGCCTCTGACATTGTAGCCTCCTGGAGTGGACAGTTTCTGAGTGAGTGTGTGTGTGTGTATGTGTATGTATGTGCGTGTAGGGTGGTGAGGGAGAGCAAGTGAAAGGAATGAAAGCATGCCAGGCCAGGTAGGGAGGAGGAGATGACACTCTCGCACGGCCAGGGGGTCACAGTGACGTCCTATTACTGCTTCAGGCTCTACTTCAACTGCTCAGTAGCTTCATCCTCTCTCATCTAACATTCAACCTTTAAGCATTTTGAACATGCATGTAATTGGGGATGGGAATGGCCATCTTGGCTATCTTGCTGCAGGTCTGGATGCATTATATGTAGCAGGTGCATTGAAAGAGCTCAGGGAACTTGCCCAGCCATCAGGGGTTAGGTCCATAGGGTTAATGCTCTGATGGGATCTAGGCCACCTGATCAGCTGGTTCCTTTATCCATTTTCCACCCCTTGCCCAGCCTCACCCTTCCCCCACTAGAGCATAAACACCCTTCCCCCACTAGAGCATAAACATCTGGTATAGTTCCCACCATCCTCTTTCACCCCAGCTAGTCCTTGGCCACCTGGACTCCTGAGTCCAGTGGGTCCCAGCAGGACTGGGGATCAGGGACAGCTGGGATGCCCTATATGGAGTCTTTGAGAAAAAGGGCATAGGCAAGTGGAACTCTAGCCATGGGGCTTGGGGAATATCAGATGCAAAAATGTTCTCTTTAAAAAGAAAGAGAAAAATTGAGAGTGAAAAGCAGTGTCTGGGCAGGACAGTCTGCAGGGGAGGGATGGGTGAAGGAAGGAGAAAAGGAGTGGGGAGTGAGGAAGGAAAAGCAAAGAAGAGGACACATTGAAGGAGACTCAGACTGAACACAATGTCGGGGAAATGCTGAGCGTTCTATTTATAGATTCTAGAGAACTTCTAAGAAGAGGCCCTGTGAGTTGGCTTAGCTGTGTTAAAAGATGACTAATTATAGTCATTTATGGAAACTGCTGCTTAGCATTTCTAGCTAATCACCACGCAGCCTGGATTACTCATGTTGTGAATATCTGTCAGAGCATCTTTTGTTGAGAATTTTATTTGATTGCAACACCTGGTCACGAAGATCTGCCTTATTCTCATGCAGCAGAGTTACCTACTCAGGACTTAAACAAAACAATCCAGAAGGAATGCTTTCTAAGAATAAAGAAAAACAAAGCAAACGCCTGTAAGTATACCACATGATTTTCAAAAATTTGGTGTGAAGGTTGGTAAAAGAAGGTTAACAAAACACTAAAAATATTTTTTAAATTGTTGAAGCTTCCCATACCCCCATGCCCTACCCTCACCACCATCCCCCCGACATACACACACACGTGTGCACACACCCACCCACACACTGCTCTTTGAACATGAGATCCATGGCAGTTTCAGAAATTGTATCGCCTAATCTGCAAACCTATCCATTTTAGTGCTTCACAGATGAACAGAAATTGCTTTTCCCCTTTTACAAAAAAAGGATACAAAGGCCAAAATGTCTGTTACTAATGATGCTTGGGCCACTCAGGAAATCTGTATCGTATCAAGCAACATGGAGTTTGGATTAAAACACAAGAAGGTTAGGTTAAATCCAGGCAAAAACATCTTGACTTTTAGCTTAAAAATGTATGTTGTTTTGTGCATTAGATTCACAGTGTTGAAAAGTAACCTTCCCAAATGCATTCTCTGGATACGTGCAAATGCATAATCTTGGTAGCAGTTTGGAAAGAAGCAGGTCAACATGGCCCCATGCGTAGCCCCAGCGCCTGCCACCACCACCTCCGTGTGAAGGTGATAAACCGGGCCAGTGGACCAGGCCTTCTCTGCCAATGGTTGGAATGCAGACAGAGAGTTGCAAACAGAAAAGGAAAGCAGATTTGGATCATTTAGTTCCTGTATAAATTCATCCACTTCTCTCCAGTAACATTTGGCATCACCACTGGGGGATGGATCAGTCTTTACAGGCCCAATCAGATGAAGACATTACAGAACACAAAAGGCATGTTAAGTCCTCCAACACGGCAGCAGGCCCGAGAGAAAAGCCAGACTCTGGAGTCAGAGTGGGAACAAACTACCCTGTTTAAAAATGTGACTTACTGTTTCAAAACAACAGAAAAGAATCAGGAATCAGAAAATAAAACGCAAGATTTTAAAAAATGCATCAAGCATTTTCTCCTTAAAAATGTTACTTTTGGGCCAGGCACGGTGGCTTACACCTGTAATCCCAGCACTTTGGGAGGCTGAGGTGGGTGGCTCACGCTGAGGTTAGGAGTTCCAGACCAGCCTGGCCAACATGATGAAAAACCCCGTCTCTACTAAAAATACAAAGAATTAGCCGGGCATGGTGGCGAGCGCCTGTAATTCCAGCTACTCAGGAGGCTGAGGCAGGAGAATCGCTTGAACCCAGGAGGCGGTGGTTGTAGTGAGCCAATATTACGCCACTGCACTTTAGCCTGGGTGACAGAGTGAGACTCCATATCAAAAAAAAAAAAAGTTACTTTCAGGTGAAGTTGTGATTTGGCCCTTAGTACCTTCTCCACCCATAACCTGGTCACTGGATAAGAACAGAATAATAAACTTAGAAGCCATCTATTGCAATCTCTTCTGCTATTTGACTCCCCTCTTTGTGCCTCAACATGTTGTCATCCTGCTTCTGACTCAAGACTTTAAATGGCAGCAAGCTTCTTGCCTGTTGGAGCAACACATCTGTCTTTAGATCACGCAATTGAGAAATGAAATACCCTGTTACCATGTCACCCTCTACAGAGTCCAAGTGTTGAACGCCGGAGACACACAAGACAGGTCCAAGTTCTCTTCCATGTGCAAGCTCTCGCTCATTAGGAAACCTCAATCGTGTCTTTTAAAACTGTCCTTATGTCCTCCAGTCTGTGAACACCCTTGACTCATGATGTCAGGCTCCTGCATCATCCCTGCTGCCAGCTCTGTCCTGGCTCTAGTTTGTTTACGTTACTTTTAAGCATGCAACTGGCAACAGAACTCATGGTATGACCTGAGGTTTGGCTAGGTTTTGCAGCTATCCGTCATGTTTTTGACCACCTATTAACTTTTGCTTTTGTTTGTTTGTTGAGATGGAATCTCACTCTGTCACCCAGGCTAGAGAGCAGTGCAATTGTGACCTCCCAGGAGCAAGTGATCCTCCTGCCTCAGCCTCATGAGTAAGCTGAAACTACAGGGATGCCACTACGCCCGGCTAATTTTTTCTTTTTTTTATTTTTTGTAGAGATGTGGTCTCACTCTGTTGCCCAGGCCGATCTCAAACTCCTGGGCTCAAGTAACCCACCTTCCTCAGCCTCCCAAAATGTTGGGGTTACAGGCATAGGCCACTGTGCCTGGCTCCTATCAACTTTTAAACATCCCCCATCATGAGCCTGTTTGCTCCTAAGGAAGAATTCAAAGCTTGTTTTCCAGGCCTCTCTTGCAGTTGAGGTTTGGGCATATGATCCAGACACCCTGATTACACACAACAGTATAAGAACATGATTTGGAATCTATGGACATGAAGAAGCAGGCCTTGGCCACAGCCATTCTGGTGAGGGTGGGTACAGCAGTGATAGCCAGCATTTCAGAGACAAAGAGGGGTGAGATCCTTCAAGGAGGTCCCTGAGACCAGAGTTTGAGAGATAAATTACAGTGCTGTGTGGAAGAATAATGACCTCCCAAAGATATCCACATCCCAGTCCTTGGAACCTGAATATGAACACATTAATTCACATGGCAGAGGGGACTTTGCAGATGAAATCAAGCTAAGGATCTTGAGATGGAGAGATAGTCCTGGATTATCTGGGTGAGCTTGATGTAACCACAAGGGTCCTTATAAGGAAAGAGGTGGGAGGTTCAGGATCAGAGAAGGTGATGTGACAATGGAAGCAGAGAGAGAAAGAGACATGACGAGGAAAACAGAAGTAAGAGGGAAAGATTTGAAGCCACATCGCTGGCTGTGAAGACAGAGGAGGAGGAGGCCATAGCCAAGGATGCAGGTGGCCTCTAGAAGACAGAAAAGGCAAGGAAAATCATGCTCCTCTAGAACCTCTAAAAAGGAAAGCAGCCTTGTCACACCTTGATTTTAGCCCAGCGAGGCCCATTTTGAACTTCTGACCTCCAGAACTGTAAGAGAATATATGGTATTGTTTTAATCCCCTAAGCATGTGTTCATTTGTTATAACTGCAGCAGGAAATGCATATCTGGGCACCAGCTCCAAAGCCCAGTGATGGCAGCAGCAGGGTCTCCACTGAGAGCAGTTCCATGCAATTCCCATCCTTCTTTTAACCCTAATACTTCCAAAACTGATTCTCTGGCTCTCTCAAAGACTCTATAAAATTCCCTCATATCACTTAGCAAATTTATTTTCTTCAAAAACTGACTTGAATATGTAGGTTTTTGTGGCATGTAACAAAGAGCTCAGGTAATTCCTTCCCCAAGGCTCCTCTCTCCTTTCCATTTTATTTCTGAATTGTCTCTCAAATCCATCGTTGCTGCTGTATCACCCCTGCCTTGTTTCAGGTCCTTGCTGTTTCTTATCTGGACTGTTTTCATGCTCTTTTAATTATTTTTCCTGTCTCTGGTCTCTTCTTGTTCCAGCCCTTCCTTCACATTCCTGCCATATCATTATATTTTCACAACTTAGCCAGAGTACTTCATTGCCTTGTTGGAAACATGTTGATGGTGTCCCATTGCCAACAGGATCAAGACCAAAGTCTCTACACAGCATGGAAGAACTCTAACCACCTTCCATGAACCCGCTTAGACAATCACCAAGAACAAAGGCTTTGATGCTAGTGACATCTGATGAGCTCCAGGGCCGTGGGTAAATCCCTGAATCGCAGGGAGCATCATCTGTAAAGCAGTAACAATGATATTTTTTTTTCATTTGTAAAGTGATGATTAAAAAAAATCCTACCTCATGGTTTCCTCATGAAAATGAAACAAGATAATGAATGAAAAACACACTGGTCTGTTCAGTGCTTGGTATATAGTAGGCATTTAATTATATGTGCATGAGTGTGTGTGTGTGTTTCATGAATTACCACTCCCCACCTTGCACCACCAAATATGTCTCATATCATCCCTGCCTTTTTATGCCAATATTTCTTTAACCTCAAAGCCCTTTCCTACTTCTCTTTGGCTTAGCAAACTCTTATAAGTTTGAGCGCAAATATCTTTTCGTGGAGCCTTCTCTGACTCCCTCAAACAAGGGGGCCAGTGCTTCCTCTAGGTACCTCTCTGGTGGCAATTATCTGACTCTATTGCAATGACTTGCTTACAAAGTCACCCCCTTCATTGAGGGTCTTTTTGATTTTGAAGTCTGCAAGGTCTGATGTGGTGCTTAGAAGCCAGGAGAACCTTAAAAAATGTTAGATGAACAAATGAATGAGGTAATGGGGAAAAGGGAAGGGTGGAAGTACCACACCCTTTTTCTGGCGACTGAGGCTTGGTTGAAAGTACCAAAGTTCAAACCTGAAACTTCACATGATTGGAGAGCAAATCTATTTAAGTTTTCTAAGTAGGCTTTAAAGAAAATTACTTTAAGAAAGTTGAAGATTACATGGTGGGTGAATAACAGTAATTATTTTACAAAGGATTTCTAGACGCAAAAAGATTGCTTTCCAAAAATATTTTCTTTAAAGAGGAAATTGACCAGTTGCTGTAGGCAGTTATTTATTTAATAAAGAGTTTCAGTTCTATCTAAAGTTAAGACAAAGCACCTGATTCAGAATGAGTGCTACTGGGGAAAGAAGCATTGAGTCTATGCAGCTATTTACCTTTTAGTACACAGTGAAACACACCTGAGTGTTATTTGTTTTTCTTTTTACAAAGGTCAACAAAAGGTTTCAAATCATCTAATCTATCTAAATTTTTAATATCAAATCACAAGTTTGTAACTAAGATCTCCAAAACAGGGTTATTCCATGAGTTACTTGGACTTTCAAAGCAAATATACAAAAGTAAAGAAAGACTTCCTATTACTCCTTCAGGATCTTATGAACTTGGCTATGCAAATGTCATTCACAACTCATTTGACCTCTCATGTCTACCTCCCCAGAAACATTTTTCACAGGTGGAAATTGCAACTGGAGCCAGTGGTCAGCTCTCCCGCTCACGCCACCAACGTCAGCAGCAGAGCCACATTCAGAAGTCCAGAGGCAATGTGAAACTTGGCTGGGGTCACTAAGGCCATGGAACCTTGTTAGGAACAAAAAACAAAAGGTTATGACCTCAGTTGCATCTAAAGTAAAGACATTCCTACTTTAGATTATAAACTGGTTTGGATGGAAACCAGCTGATGTGTGGACACTCTGATGGTTTCAATAGGCTTTTCAACCCTTGTAATTATCTCTCTTCTAAAGTAAATGTTAGCGTAACCATTGACATTTGATAAGTCACTCTGTGCTACCCAAGGCAGAAGATGGATAAACTTTAATCATTGTTTGGGTAGTCCATATGCATTTCTTATCATAGAACACGATCCTATTTTGTTGACCTTATGTATAGAATATATTCACATAAATGTGCACGTAAGTTGACATAATCGCACATGTATGCAAGTTATTTCTGCTTTTTGGTACATGCATGGTTTTAAAACATGACAGTCCTAGAGAGCAAATGGTGACTTTCCTTTGCAAGTTTGAAGATCAGGCAGTGGACAAGGAGAGGCAGAAATGACAACCTACTGAGAAAACACAGCAAATTAAAGATGAAGTGGTTCTACAGGGACCACAGGCCTCTGGGGGTGTGTTTTGCTAAGACTGATTACATATTGTCCTTTTCCAGCATCATGCATGGCACCCCTTCTCAGATTAGTGAGAATAATCTTTCTCAAAAGATAAGAAACATGTCGTTTTTCAATAAGGAGACAACCTGTCAAAATTATATGTAAATAAAACCATAACTCGAGGGCTGTAGTCATTTATAGCCATAATCTCTTCCATCTTCTTTGAAATAGCTGCAAGGGAAGAAGCAAGTGACAAGCAGTTCACACACAGAGACATGGCATACCAGGGACTCCTGCCAACTCTACAGCAACCAAAATAGTTTTTTGGCATCTGAGCAAGGAATGGGTTCCAGGCTTGAGATAACTGGGCACATCAGAGGAATGGGTTCCCTCCCTGCAGCTGGGGCCTCAGAGATTCCTGCAGTCCTCCGGAGCAAGCTGCTCTGCTTTGAGGGCAGCCAATGCTTGACAAAAGCCAGCCAGGAGTAGCTCAGCCCAAGCCCATATCCACACACTGCAATGAAAATGTCTTAAAGACTCCATGATATCTTATTTACTCTCCTTACCAAGACAAAGTATCCATGTCCTCCCCCCTTCTTCCAAATTAGGCAATATTGACCTCCCTCTGGGGTCTTCTTCAAAGACCCATTAATAAGAGCTCCTTCCCTGGGCCTTACCAACTTGCAAGTGAGTTGATGGAGACTGGTGTATTTCACATTCAACAAATGTTACGTGAACATTCGCTATGTTCAGGGCACTGTGCTATGGCTGAGGGAAAAGTTCACAGATGAGTAATAATCATCATTAAAAAATAACAGCTCGGGGAAGAATAATAAAAATAATAAGAATAATGGCTGGGCATGGTGGCTCATGCCTGTAATCCCAGCTCTTTGGGAGGCTGAGTCGGATGGATCATGAATTCAGGAGGTCAAGATCATCCTGACCAACATGATGAAACCCCATCTCTACTAAAATACAAAAAATTAGCCGGGCATGGTGGCAGATGCCTGTGGTCCCAGCTATTCAGGAGGCTGAGGCAGGGGAATTGCTTGGACAAGGGAGACGGAGGTTGCAGTGAGCTGAGATCATGCCACTGCACTGCAGCCTGGTGACAGAGCAAGACTCCGTCTAAAATAATAATAATAATAATAATAATAAGAGCTCAACGTGCTGTGCTTTTTTCTATGTGTCAGGCCCCATGGTATGCACTTTACAGGATTGTCTCACTTGATCCTCAAAAACAATACTGTAAGATGGGTATTGTCACTCCTATTTTACAGATAAGGAAGCTGGGACTCAGAAAAATTAAGGAACTTGGTGAAGCGAGAATGTCAAGGAAATTGATTTAGTAGTGGATGGGGAGTCCCTGAAGACTGTTGAGCAGTGAAGAGACCTGATCAAATACTAAAAAAGTACATGCAATGGCAAGAAGATCAACTAAGAAGTAGGAAAATTAGCCAGGAGATCAGGTGACATTCCATGAACAATGTGATGAAGGTTGACATGCAAATCTAACAATATGCATATCTGCATATCTGTTGTAAGAACACAAACAACTGCAATAAAAACTATAAAGAAAAGCAAATAATTGTAAATGCAAAAATTCAGACCAGTAGTGAGTTCTGGAACGGTGGGCAGGTGCAGATGATGGACTCTCAGGGGGCTTCTATGGTATTTAAATGCTCTATTCCTGAGCTGCATTGAGAAAATATATAAATATATAAAATGATAACATAAAATTTAATAAATGTATTATACATTATATAAAATATATTATATTTGAATAAAATAAATGTGCTATACAATATATGGAAAATATATTACATTTGAATATAATAAGGGCTTGTTCAATGGTGAGGCCAGTGGAGACAGGAGGGGGTCTGTTTTCTTGGATTTCCTTGGCTTGGTGACTGACAAGAGGTGGGGCTGGAGGAGTCAAGGTCCTCATAAAATGTTGAGGCAGAACACAAGAAAAAGTGTGAAGTCAGTGGTAGGATCTGGTTGAGGTACCACGGGAAGGAATAAGTGTCGTTTGGGATATAGAGGTTTGTGGCAATAGAAGGCCTCGGATTTCCAGCTGATCGAATATTTGAAACCACTTGTCTGCAAGGCTTGGAACAAGGGACAGATCCAGAGAGCACTCCAGAGAGATGGGGCAGGAGGGGAGAGACAATGGAAAGCCCAAGCACAGGGAGTGCTTGGTGAGGGCTAAGGGCAGAGACTAGGGAGACCCCTGTGTATTTGCACAGGAGAAGAGAGAGGAACCGGGAAAAAGCCGTGGAGGAGCTGTTGGAGAGGACGATGGGCAGAGAGCAACTGAGGGCAACCTCACAGAAATTGAGGGAGACATTTCTGGAAAGAGGGTGGGGTGGGGGAGATTGTTAATGGAGTCCAATGCTGGGACCATCACGGATAAGAAAGGTGGATCAAAGCCACTGGCATGGACAATCATGAAGCCACAAAAGACAGATGGTGGGTTACTTTTGCTTTTTGAATACATTTAAAAGCAAAGAAAAGGGGTCAAAGAGGTCAAAGGACTTTTTCTTGTTGCCTTGTGAGCAGTGGAGCACCTGTGCTCACTTACAGGTAGAGAGAACGAAGCCAAGGGAGAGGGAAGCTTTAAAACAATAAAACAGAAGGGACCTTGACTGGAGCAAAATTACAGAGGGGGCCCAGGACGAGGCAGATGCATGTGTTGTCCTCAGTGACAGGAGGGAAAAATGAATGTCTGAAGTCAAAAGGAGAGACATTGAGAAAGGTCATATCTATGGATTGGTGTCTCAAGAGCGTGAGAGGACAACCTGAGTGAATGAGGCTTGGTGGGGGACTTGAGGAGAATGGGGGGACTTGGGGAGCCAATTTGAGAGATGCCTGAAAATTCACCAATCTTGTCCAAAGGATTGTCCAGCAGTTGTGAAGGTCACATGCAGGCTCGGCAGCCTGTGTCGGTGGCTTCAGTGAGCACAGCCCTGCAACTGTTCTCCTCAGTGCTTGGCAGCTCAAGAGAGAGGGCACAGAGGGTTGGGGCAGCAAGGACAGGGCGGATGCGGTGGAGGACAAGGTCAGGAGGGAATGGCAGAGACATCTGATGGTCATCTGGAAGGGCCTGGGGCCTGCCAGGGTGAGGAGGAGGGAGGTGTGGGCATGGAGGCAGCTGTGTAGGAGAAGGATGTGCTGTCCTCCTGCCAGTGCCCCCACATTCATTCCTGTTCTTTTCAGGGCTCTCATCTTCCAGCCTTCAGACAGTGTACATGAGCGGGGGCCCTGGGAGAGCACTGGGAGTGCAGAGAAAGAGAATCATGGTCATTTATCGGCTTCTTCCCCTTTCCTGTAGCATCACTGGCAGCAGCTGTGTTTTCTCCTTGGCTGTGGACCCTGTAGGGAAACCCTTTCCTCTATGGTCCCAGCTCCCATGCAGCAGCCGCTGACCCATGGCTCTGACGACCAGACTCTGGTTGCATCACTTCCTCCCCATGTTCCTCCAGTCTCAGCAGTGGCCCTAGGTTCTAAGATGCTACTCTCTCTATAAACTGTGAAGTGATTCTCTGGTTGAAATGTCGAGTGGTTTCTGTCTTCCTCAGAGGACTTTAATTGATAATCTGGAATAGAATTAAAAACAGATCTCTTTCTCTTGATCTGCTCCCATATCCTTTTTATACCTTTGCTTCCAAACAAGTGGGGAACAATATATAGTTTAAAAGTTATTCAAAGCAGCAAAATAAAAGAATGGGAAAGTGTGGATACAAATGTCTTCTGAATGGAGAAAAGATGGGGCATGATGGCCTTGGGTTAACTGGAAGAGCCAGCACAAGCTTCTTTGCTACTTTCCAGAGATGAAAGTGGTGTGAACACAGAGCCAGGTATGAGTATGCTGTCATCTACATGGCCCTCTGGCCTCTAAGTAGCTCCTCTACCATAGGTCTTGGTACCTGAAATTCCTCTAATCCTGCTATATATATATTCCTCTAATCCTGCTATTTGTGTCAAGTTACTTTTCAGCTCCAGGAAGTTTCTATTGACATAAAATATTAGATCAGGATGGCCTGGCTCTCCAGTTGGAGAGGCTTTAGGGGATAGAAACATAATAGAGCTTTGGTTTGAATAGACAGAAATGGGGGGAGGCTTTCTAGGGACAAGCCAGGTGGAGACTGGCCATAGGGACCAATGGACAGAGAGGGTAGGTTTGCTGGGAATAGACAGTGAGCACCTCCACCTGGCTGGCATGTTAAGCAATTGGAGGGAGAGGAGGTTGGGCCAGTGGGCTGGAACCCTAGGACCTAGACTGCCAAACTGAGGATCTGGACTTCAACCAGAAGGCAGTGGGAAGCAGAGCTCTGCACAGAGCTAGAGTATGTCAGAAGTGGCATGTTAGGACAAAGAAAGCCCTGAGTCCAGTGGCATCATGGAGAATGGATCGAAGGCAAAGGGAAACCGGAGACAGGAAGACTGATGAGGAGGTTGTTGCAATAATCCAGGCACGATGTGATAAGGACCTGGACTAGAATAGTGGCAGGAGACGAGGGAAATAAAGGATGTGAGAGACTATTCCATAGGATGAGGCTGGTTGGATAGGAGAGTTCTAGCAGATGGATGAGATTCAAGCAAGGTTGATTTGTTGGAAGTGCTTCCAAAATATGCACTTTATTACTTATTCTGAGATATTTATGACTTCTCCAATGTCATTACCTAACTCACTTACAATCTGGAAACTCATATCCACTTTATCCATCACATGGGAGTCACTCCTATTCTGTGTCTTCACAAATATATTAGCTTGACCCTTTAAAAAAGTCTTTTATAACATAACATGTAATTAATTTTTTTAAACCAAGGCTTACAGAATCCCAGAACCCCCACATCCAGGCTTGATCAAGAATGATTAGAAAAGCTTGGAAGCAGTAACTAAGCATTAACTTAGTTTGCTCAAATGGGGAACAGACTGTACCTCTCCTATGGCCAACTCAGGCCATGTGACAGCTCAAAGCCCAGCTGCCTTATCCAGAAATCACTCCAGTGCAGTCCCAAGTTGCCCCGTTATGGAGGAGGGTCATGTACACGAGAAAAGAAGACATCCTGTCACTAGAGAAATGGTTTATTCTGAGTTTAATTTGGCAGTAAATAGAGTCCTTTCTAGAATTTTCCTTTGAGGTTTAATAGGTAATTCAAAGCATTTAGATTCTAAGTTTGAGTTAAATAGATCACACTGTGTGTATAAATATAAGGATATATTGGGAAACAGAGAATATAAATGATAATGGAAGAGAACCTCAGCTTGATCCAATCCATGCAAGAAATGGAAATTCTATTGCCTTTGATAAAAGGTTTTCTTCTATGAACTATGTAAGATGAGAATGCTATGGTCACACGGTCGCTATTACTTGTGCCCAGAGAATAAGTTCCCTGCTAGTGACTATGACTGTCCTCAAAAGCAAAATTTCTACCTTAAGACTGTAAAGTGGATGAAGATCTATGAGCAGCAGTTAATATTCAGCCCAGTGACTTTTCTGTAAGCCACTGCACTTATTCCTCACAGTTGATGCCTGGCCCCAACTCTGTGAAACCCCCTGAAAGGCCCTCTTAATTCACTGACCTAGTTCTCAACAGCCTGCCTCAACCCATGATTTTCCCCTCTCCCTGTACTGCTTCTGAGTGTTCAGGTCCATCAACTTTATTCTCTCATTTCTCTCCTTCCTCTCACAGAACTCAATGTACAATGCTCCCTTCCAGCTTAGACTCTGGGGCCAATGGGTGACATTTAGATGCTCTACTCTTGCTATGCTTTCTACTTTCATGAGAATTTTGATTTATTCTATGTTAAAATTAACTAAGTTAATTTTCACCATTCTCTACCCTTGATTTAAATGTACACTTCCGGCAAGGTCCTGGTTTGTGGGCAGTTTGTTCATTTAACAAATGTTCAGTGAGCTCCTGCTAGTTTCAAGCACAGTGCTAAATGCTGAGATGCCAAAGTAAAAATTGTGTTCCCTCCAGGAGCTCTTAGGCCGGAAGGGGCAGAAAATTATTACATACAAGCATACATGACTCATAAGAATATCTGCTGATTTGGATAGAAATTTTCTGCCCTTGGAATTTGGTATCCAATCACCAAATAAAACACTTTAAAGAATGCCAATCAGAAGGAATAGTCAAGACTAAAATCAGTTGTTGTGTTTGGGGATTAGGGATGATTTATATTCTAATTTAAAATTTCCTTTAATGATAAAATAATATTTAAGCAATCAATACAATTATAAATTTTGGATAATGTTACTGTGACTCATAAACTCACTACATGCCTGCCACACCTAGGAGAGATGTCTGACCAATGAGATTAGAGCAAGGGGCTGCCTCAGAATCCCACACAGGAGCTGTGGACAATGTCTACCACCCCTCTGTGCACACTGACCTGCATGACCTCAACTGAAAGAGCCCCTAGAAAGGGCTCAAACATGAACAAATGATGAGTTTTAAAGGTTTTCTCTTCCACTCTCCTCAACCTTCCCATATCTCTCCTTTGCTCACTCTCAGTCTTTGCACAATTGCTGCTTGTGATATGGACAGAACACAAGGAAATATTGGGGAAAAGAGGGCAGTTCCCCAGCAAAGGCCCCACTCTCAAGCCTAAATGACAGCAGATATTCCTGTTTTCACATCCAGAAGTTGCCTTTTGGCCCAACACTTCCCTCTATACCGTACCCATATAAACCCTAAGCCCCTGACTCCACAAGGGGAAGAACAGAAGACAGCAGAATGGCACAGCAGAAAGAAGAGAACGAGTGTCTAAACACCAAAAGGAGTTTGACTGGGGGTGATCAGAGAGCAGATCAACCGCTGGGTGGACAAACTCCAGGGGAAGATCATCTTCCCACTCCATCCCCTTTCTAGCTCCCCGTTCAATCTGCTGAGAGTCACCTCCACCAGTCAAGTCCCACATTCACCATCCTCAAGTCCAGGTGCAACCTCATTCTTCCTGGATGCTGGACAAGGACTTGGGTATCAAGAGGGCACTAAGCTGTTTAACATTTAAGCCATCTGTGGACAGCAAGCTAAAAGAGTGCACTGTAACACATGCCCACATGGGCTTCGGGAGTTGCAACTCCCACCCCTGGACACTATGATGGGGTTGGAGCCCAAGGGCACTCCCCTGGCTCCTGCACATGCCTGTCTGTATGCTCCCCCTCCCATAAGAGGTTTGAACATGCACAGTGGCCAAACATATGAGTTACACCCCTGTTGCAGGTCCTTTGAAGGTGTGTGGACAGTCAGGGAACTCTCCTGTTTCACTTACCTACCTTGAGCTCAGCAGTGCATTGGTATCACGGCAGTTGCGAAGAAAATGAAGTCCTGAACTGCCCTGACATGAGATTTCAGGCACTGCCACTGCTGTTAGAGTATAGGGGAAAGTGGAAAAAACTGGCAGAGGCTAGGACTATTGGAGGATGTCTACGTGATATAAAGCCTATCTGTCAGTGTCACCGAGAAGCCCAGGAGATGGATGACCAAGAAACTTCATCATTTTTTAGAACAGTGCCACTCAGAGGAGGTGTCACAATCTGCCTGGGTCCCAGACCTGAGCAGTTATCAAATCCCAGATCTGCTGGTTGCCAGCACCTCCCAGAGGACACCCACTCCAGGAAGGCTGCTTGAAGACATTAGCACCAGGCTAGAGCCCTGAATAGGCACAGCTTCAGTGAGCAGGGAGTAGACTGGGTCCAGAGCTTCATTCTTTGCTCAATTCAGGAGCCTTGGGAGGCTGATGGAGGGGTGAACTGAGGTGCCTGCTGTGTAACCAGGGATAGGGCTGTCTCTCAGGGAGTTCACAGCAGGACACTCTTTTGCTTACTGTGGAGGTTTGCTCTCTGGTGACTTCCAAATTAGGAATCCAAGCTAGTCTGGAAACCCAGGAATGCAGGAGGAGAAAAAGGCATGTCCCAAAGAGGGGACTGAGCTGCTTTTGGCCCACCGCCTGAAAGGAAAGGCCACAAGCTCTCTATCCACGCGGCACTCTGATCACCCCCTCCTCAATGGCACTTTTATTCCCTAAAACTCATTTGGCTGAACTTCTGACGACAGGTATATTTATCTTTAAAAGTGTCAGGAAAGAACATTTGCAGCTTTATGATTTCTGCCTCCATCCATAATCTGTGATAGAAGATGATGCTCTCTGGCTTATTACCAATGCCAACAAACAAATCATAATGTGTTTGACTTTCATTTGGTGCCGGGGACCCAGGCTCAGGCAATACTGGCCAATGATGATTATTTATGGTAGAATTTAAAATGGAACTTTGATTTATGAATCAATTATTTGCTATGTGGTCTTAAAATGTGCATCTACATATTTTTAGATGGAGGCTCAAAGACAAACAGGCGCTGGTCTCTTGGTTTACTCTTTATGGTGATTAGTAGGCCAGGAGGGGAGGGGAGCAGGCAGGCCAGCACCCAATGCGTCCTGAGGCCAGGTGGGAAAAGAGGCAGCTTTGTGGATCACAGACCCCGGGGGGAAATATCTCAGCACTCTCAGCTCATGCCTCCTGCCATCCCCCTGTTTCCCTTTGTGTCCTGGGTAAGCGCCTCAGGCCCCAAAGGGGGCAGAGTTACTGTTCTCTATACTCCTGGGTCCCTGAGAAATGCATAAGTGCACCCCATGAGGTAAGAAGAAGTACAACACTTCCAGGAAACCTCCCTTGTTCCCTGGCCCTACTCCTCGGGGTAACCCCGGCCAGGCTGTTTTCTAGCCTATATTTACTTCCTTGGCTGACATGCTGCACACCCACCAGACTCAGACTTCCACCCAATGTAACAGCTGCTCGGACCAGATGCAAGACCACAGGCAGAGGCGAGGGGCAGAGCCCCAGGGCATTACCCCCACCACACGCTAATGGTTGGAGGAAATCTTCGAGGTTGGTCTGGGGCAATTGTCCAAATTGTCCCTTGGGGCTTTTTATTAATTTGTGTGTGTGTGTGTGTGTGTGTGTGTGTGTGTGTGTGTGTGCGTGGTAGAGTCTCACTCTGTTGCCCAGGCTGGAATGCAACCTTCACCTTTCTGGTTCAGGGTTCAAACGATTCTCCTGCCTCAGCCTCCTGAGTAGCTGGGATTACAACTACTCAGGAGGTGGTGAGCCCCACCACACCCAGCTAATTTTTGTATTTTTAGTAGAGACAAGGTTTCGCCATGTTGGTCAGACTGGTTTCAAACTTTCAACCTCAGGAGATCTGCCCGCTTCAGCCTCCCAAAGTGCTAGGATTACAGGCGTGAGCCACCATGCCCAGCCTGTTAGTTAATTAATTTTTAATTTCTTTTGTCTAACACATATTTGTTGAACATTTGTTCAGTGCCAGCCCAAAGCTGAAATAACTGACATTGTGCCTTGTGGTACTTGCTGTCTAGCTGGGAACAGAGCTGAGCAACAGGCCATTGCTCTACACTGTGGTGAGGGGACCTATCAGGGGAGCTCTGGGCACTGTGAGAAGGGCGCCTTGCCTTCGCTTGGCTTGGGTGCTGGGGTGGAGGAGGGCTGACAGAGAAGAATAAGTAAAAGTCGGGCAGGCAGTCTGAGTTTGGGAGTGGGAGTGAGGAAAAGATGCTGGTGAGGGTGCTCCCAGTAGAGCGGACAAAGCTCAAAGTCACTGTGTCCAGACAGGAGAAAGCATGGCAGATTCTGAGAGCCGGCAGAGGCTGGATAAGCCTGGACCCCTGGGTGTGAGGTGGCAGACATGGAGAGGTGCCTGAGAGAGAGCCAGGGGACTGATCGTGGGGACTTCAAAGCCATGTTGGAGGTTAGGGCTGAATGTCCCATGGCCAGGCCATCACTCTCACTGCCAGGATCATGCTCAAATGTTCTCTGACCCCCTTCAAGCCTGGCCAGGGCTGTGGGCTAGGACCAGAGGAAGGGAAGAGAGAGAACAGGACATCATGACTGGGAGAAGCAGAGCAGCTTCCCCACGGGCTGTGTACTTGTCCTGCTCCTTCGGGTCACCCAGCTTTGGCAGGCAGCCTTGTGGGCCAGGGGTAGGGACGCTCTTGCCACTGATTTTTAATTTCTAGGATGCCTTAATGTCATTCTTATCTCAGGAAATGAATTTGAAATGTTGCAGACACACCATGCCCTGCATGGCAGAAAAGGTCTCACTGCCTCTGCAAGGGCTGCTCTGCAATCCTGATGGCCAAGGTTGCTATCGGGGTCTCTGGGTAGACTCAGGCTCTCCCTGGCCATGGCACCTTAGCCAAATCATTGAACTTGGATGCTTTTTATCCAACAGATTTGTTTTCCTGTTTTCAGGCTCTGAAGGAGGAATCACTTTTGCTCCTCCTGGCTCTGTCATCTGCCCTCCCTGGACCGAAGCCCACTGTTTTCCCTCCTGTGGCTCCCGGCCTCAGACAGGCTGCCCGCCATCCCACCCTGACTTCTGGCTGTGTAGCAGGAATGGTGTGCACTAGACATGGCAGGTCAGAGCGGAAATGCCTTGGCAGAGAGGCAGGAGGCAGCTTTCCTGGCTGGCCCTCAGCTCTGCTGCGCCGGCTTCAAGCCAACATTTCTTTTCCTTCCTTTTACAAATAGTCTGTTCACCCACAAGACTGGACCAGAAGATAACCCATTTACACAGCGAACACTTGGGTGACAGAGGTGAGAGGCCAGTGTTGGGATCTCCTGCTACATTTTGTGTGGCTTCTGACACGAGCCTCGGGAATGCCCTCACTGGACCGGCCCACAAGCGGCCAGTCCAGCAGCTCCAACAATAGGCTTCACTCCTGCCAAGGGAAGCTGGCTGAGACCCTGGAGGGCAACACCTAGCTGCTCCTACTTCCCTGGCAGGAGCTACGGGGAAGACGAGAGCCCTGAAACTCACAACAGGCCCACTGAGCGTTCATTGACTTCCAAGGGGTTTGCCCTACCCTGGGCTGACGTCTCACGTGCTGGCTTAAGCAGGATAAGACACTGCAATCCAGCTCTAAACTCTGTATACACGTGGTAGTGCTCAGAAAAATGCTGAGAAAGGGAAGGTGGCATGGGGTGGAAGGTGATGGGTCACGTAGGAGTGCTGAGCCTCTTGGTGACTGTGTGTGGAGAGTTTTAGGTCTGTACCAAAATGCAATTCTTTTGCCTCTTTTGAAGGATTAGTTAGCGGGCTCTAAGGCAGGTGGTATTCATGGCATGTTCACTGCCTATCCACCTGGTCACTGAACAGACACTTACAGGACATTAACTTTATTCCCTTCCCTGGTCAGATGGTGAGGAAGTACAAGGGTGAAGGGTAGGGTGCCATCCCCAAGGAGCTCACAGTGGGGCTCAAGGCTTTGAGGCTTAGGTTATGGGTGCTTGCTGAGCTGTGCCCCAATGCAAAGCTCACAGGTAACCAATCTCATGACTAAGGTTAAGCCCACTAAAATGTTCTAATAACCCCTTGCATAGAGAACAAGGACTTACAATAGAACGGGATGTGTGTTAACACAGGGTGTGTGTATTTTTTTTTTCATGATCTGTTGATAGCAAGTTTTGTCTGAAATCTTTTCCATTATGAAAGGCTAAGGAAGCCCCATTCATCCCAGTTACCGCCGCCTAAGAACCGTGTCGTGTGACGCAGGCTAATTAGAGGGCCTGGGTTTGAGTTCTGGCTTTTACCTCTTCCTACCCTGGGCAGGTCACTACTGTCTGCTCCATGCCTCAGTTTCACCAAGGAGAAATAAAACATAACAACGAAAAACACCAAACTAGTGAAAATAAAATTATCTACTATACTGCTAAGGTATTACATTCTAGTAGTATCATCATATGGGAGAATCTCATATAAACTTAATAAAGCTACAGGATAATTCAGGTGTAGTATTCAGTTTCTAGTCATATGATAAATATCTGAAGAATATTTATTTCTGATTTTCCTCAACCCAGAAGCTGCTCAGTAAATCCCCACAAAACCTTCTTAGATCTTAGGTGAGGACCAGCCTTCCTTTTATAAGTGCTGTGGCCGTGCTCCCAGCGAAGCAGCCTTCGAGATGGAATTTAGCATCCAGGATGTTTTGGGGCAAGGCTTTATTTTATTTTATTTTTTTTATCAACACCTGTCGAAGGGTGAGAAAGCAAGCGGGAGTGGCCAGAGGAGGAAGTTGAGCTGCACGCAAGCCCACGATGGCCTCAGCAGACCACCCAGGCTAAGCCCTGGAGTTCTTCATGGTTACCCCACACTGGGCCAGGACAGCTAGGCCATCATAGCCCTGCACCAATCTAGTGTTTGGTTTTGTTTTTGTTATACTGAGGTGTAGAGCAAAAGTGGCCTGCCCAATATTGGAAGAAGTAGAACCAGGACTCAAAACCCAGGCCTTGGATATCCTGTGTCGCATGACATGGGGAGTCGGAGGTGGTAGCTGAGATGAATGGACAAAGGGGCTCTGTGTGGCCCAGGGCGGTGTCTACCACACAGTGCAATAATCCCTCACTTTATCCACTCATTTGTTCAACTCACATTTCATATGCTTAGTTTTCTACAGGCACTGGTGGTTAAAAAATGAGTAAAGCACCATTCCTGTCTTCCATGAGCTCATATTTGCCAGGCCTATTTTTCTACAAAGTTTATTAGGAGGATCTACAAGATCAACAAGTGCGCCTCATCCTTCACCAGGCTTGTGACTCTCGTGGGCTTTTGTGAACATGCGGTTTCTGAGTCGGCAGCAGGTCTGGCGTGGGCCTGAGGCTTTGCGTCAGAAATGTAATGCTGTGCATCCTGGCCCATTTTGAGGAGCAAAGGTCTGCTCTTCAGAGGTAGGCTTGGGTTTTTTGTTTGTTTGTTTGTTTTTTAGAGATGGAGGTCTAGCTCTGTCACTCAGGCTGGAGTGCAGTGGTATGATCTTAGCTCACTGTAGCCTCAACCTCCTGGGCTCAAGCGATCCTCCTGCTGCAGCCTTCTGAGTAGCTGGGATCACAGGCATGTGCTACCACACCTGGCTAACTTAAAAAAGTCTCACTTTGTTGCCCAGGCTGCTCTTGAACTCCTGGACCTAAGCAATCCTCCCACGTTGGCCTCCTAAAGTGTTGGGATTGCAGGCCAGAGCCACTGGACCCCACCCAGAGGCATGGTCCTCTACTTTGTTCTCTCCAAGTCAATCCCACCATGTTCTCTTCCATTGGACATACCTGGAGGATGTTTCTAAATGGACCAATGCCTGAGAAATGCCTTTGCTTACTGAATGGCCTTTTACATTCAGTGCTTCTGAGAAACCATCTTGGACTAGATAGGGCTTCTTGGGAGCCCAGCCAGGGGTGAGTAGGGGGCTTTCTGAACTACCTAGATTCCACGAGGGCTCCACGTGTCACTGCCTTCACTTCACTGTCAGAGAAGTGGCTTTATGGTGATTTGTCTGTGGAAAGTACTTAGTTCCAGAAAACCACACTTGTTCATGTGCCTGGCTAATGACAGTAACTGGACTTGAGCTGGCCACTGAATTTGCTCAGGATGGTAGGATTTTGACCAGGGAGCATCCCAATGGAATCCATTCATTTTGCTGGGCCAAAGTCAACAGGAAAATGAGAACATTTTCCCAAATTAGGGTACAGCTCTTTCCTGATGCTGTTGATGTGACTGCCTACCACTATGTTTAAATGCAATTTCTTTTTTTTTTTTTTTTCAGTTCAGCAGTTACTACTGATACTGCTAAATTATAGTTTGTGTACATGCACATTTTTATTCCACATGTGTAGGTGTCAAACATTTCACTAACCCAACATTTGGTGTATCTCCTGGCACATTGAGACTAAAAACTGGGAGGATACACAGCGCAGGGGAATGGTTGATGCTAATTCATAGGTTGTTTTGCTTTTGTCTCAGTAAGGAAACAGGCTGCTATAGTAACACATTTTTGGGGTTTTATCTCATGGGAAAAGAAGAAAATTGCCTGTGTGAATAGCTCCACCCAGTAATTATTCACAGAACTTCAGGTATTGAAACTCACCATTTCTGTGGTTTATATTAATGGCTTCTGTAACGTTAAAACAAAATTAAAACACATTTCACGTTCAGGCTGCCAAAACAAGCAAACAGCCACAGGAAGGACCAAACTAAGTAGATAATTTATTTCAGATTCTTTAAATAAGGGAAAAGAACATGCATCTTCAAGGCCCTGGAAGCTTCAGGAATAAGATTTAACACATTTAACAGGTACAAATTTGAAGGCACTGGAAATACAAGAGGGAGAAAACAGAGAGGGGCCTGACCTCGAGTAATGTAACAAGGGGCAGCACAGAGATAAGGAACAACTTGACAAGTAAGTTAATTACATAAGCTCACGTCCTGATTAGGACTCCAGAGTAAATAACAGGAAATGTGCTAAAGAATAAAACAGGACACCACCTTCTTTGGATAGGGTGGCCAAGACAGAGCTCCCTGAGAACGTGACATTTAAGCTGAGACCTGTAGGAGGAAAAAGAACAAGAGGGCATGTGCTGTTTCTCTAGCAATTTAGTTAATGTCGACAAAAAGATAGAATGGATAATTTACTCTTTCTCTGGCTAAGCCAATTTCCCACCTACTTCTCGGTGCCAGGGAACTAACATTTAAGGGTTTTGTTCAGGAACTTTCTTAACCTGCAATGCTGTGAGATAGGTTGATTTTCAGAATAGGAAAGCAGTTCAGAAGGTTAAAGAATTTGGCCAGGGTTATACAGAGAGTATAACAGGCTTGGTTGATAAGTCTGCCACATCAGGAAAAGACAAGCACCATCTGCTTTATTTCCGAATAATGATCATCAATATTTTTTGACCAACGTCTACCTTAGACATACTAGCTGGAGGGGAAAATGTAAAACTGAGTTTTAATGGTACCCCGGGCATGGTGGCCCACGCCTATAATCCCAACACTTTGCAAGGCTGAGGTGGGTGGATCACCCTAGGTCAGGATTCAAGACAAGCCAGCCAATATGGTGAAACCTCATCTCTACTAAAAATACAACAATTAGCCAGACTTGGTGCTGGGCACCTGTAATCCCAGCTACTTGGGATGCTGAGGCAGGAGAATCACTTGAACCTGGGAGGCAGAGGTTGCAGTAAACTGAGATCACGCCACTGCACTCCAACCTGAGTGACAAAGCGAGACTCTGTCTCAAAAAAAAAAAAAATTAAAAAATATATTTCAATGTGTCCAAATACATTTAGCATGACTCAGCAATTTGTAGGCTTGTCTGATTGTTACAGTTTTGGTCTAGTCTCTCTCCATCCTATCTATGCCTAGGCCTAGAGCACTGATGTTGGTGCCTGGGGAAGGTGATAGAGGAAGGAGTTCCCTGTGTGTTTGTCTGTTTGTCAGTGGTGGGCAGATTGTCTTGGCTCAGTCTCCTCTTCTGTTGTTTGACTCACAGAAAATGTGCTACCTCTTGGTTCCGGATGTGGGCTTTCCTCTGGGTTCATGAATTGGTTCTCTGACTGCTGGTGGTTGTAAGGTTATTCTTGTAAGGATATTGCCGAGTTTAAAATGAGGAAACTGAGGCCAGCACAAGACAAATTAAATTCCAGTTTATTTAGCTCCCGGGCGAGGTTCTGCGGCCCCGGGGGAGGGAGAGAGAGAGAGAGAGGCCAGAGAAGTCGCACCCGGCTGTTCCGGGCGTGGGGTTTTATAGGGGGTGAGGGCAATAGATTGGTCAGTGGGGAAACAAAGCATGGGCAACTGCATTGGTCATAGAGAGACTGGACCTGGACTTGGCAAGTTGCTATTGGTAGTCCAGCAGGGCTATGGACAGGTGGGCTGGAGAAGGTAACAAA
>CAUYLG010072457.1:0-13990 GCA_963573385.1 Cacajao melanocephalus | reverse complement strand
GAGTAAGACTCTGTCTCAAAAAAAAAAAAAAAGAAAAGAAAACACAATGTGATTAAAGCAAAGGTTAAGAGGAATGTTTCTAGCACACCATAAAAATATACCGTTTTTGTCGATGAAAAACAAACTTTGATAAAGAAAATATTTTTAAAATATAAATAATGATCAATCTAAATTCTCTTTGACCACTCTTTATTGAGCTGTGTGCCATGAGCCAGGCGCTGGGCTAGAAAGATGCCCTCACAGAGAAGCACTGCAATACTGCCTGATGAGCTACATTACGGGAGAAATGTATGGGTTTTTGAAGCACACAAGAGAAACTCCAAACTCAGATTCGGTAGGGAAAAGGGGAAAGACAGTCAGGAAAGGTGTTTTTTTTGCGGGGGGGGGCGGGGGCCAGGAAATAGTATCTAAATGCTGAATCAAAGAGAAAATATATGAAAAGACAGACACAGACAAGAAGAGTAAAAGAAAGAAAGGGCAGGGCCAAGAAAGATGGCGAGGGTTCCAAGCAGAGTGAACTTGAGAAGGTGCGGCTTGTTTGAAGAATTGAAGGAAACTCCGTTTGCCCCAAGTGTAATATGATAGGGGCTCGGAGGGCTAGGGAAGCTGAAGACACAAGCAGAGCCAATCCTGTGGAGCAGTTTGGACACTAAAGACAACAGGAAGCCCTTGAAGTGTTTTCAGATCTGTGTTTTAGAAAGATCTCTTCCTGGCGCTAGATTGGATGCAAGGCTGGAGGGAATGGTGCAGGTTTCAAAGCTATTTGATAATCCAAGAGAAAGAGAAGGGTGGATTTGTGTTTGGGTAAAGGGATGCAGGTAATTTTTCCACCTTCATATTTTCTCGCATTTCTAAACTTTATTTAATGAGCATGTGTTATTTTCATAATGGGAAAAAATAACAAGGTTTTAGGAAGATGAGCCTTACAGTGTTCTGCCTGAAAGTCCCTCAGAGCCTTTGGGACTATCTGCTAAGCCAGCAGCCTCTGTGTCTGTTCAAGAATTCACACCCACATGCTAACCCATAATGTCCCAGGTTCTGCCCACAGTCTATACTGAGAGGATGTAATTTTCCATAGGCCAAAGACTTAAGTAAAAACAAAAGTTGGCAGATACAGCAGCAACTGAGCAGGAAGAGAGAAGAGAGATGGCTTCCAACTGATACGTAAAATCCAAGCGTTCATTCATTCATTTACCTATTCACAAATATTAAGCACCCACTGTGTAGCAGACACTGTGCTAGGCACTGCAGATACAGAAGTAAACAAAATGACAAAGTCCTAGTTACACATTCTAGGAAATAAGTTAGACCGTCTATGAATACAAATTCAACTTACTGTGCTCCCTCCCTCATCTGAAAAGGTAGAGCCACATGCCATACTGCTATTTACTGACAAGAGTGGTTTAGGAAACTTTGAGAAGTAATTACAGGTTTGATGATTCATAGCCATACTAAATGTGGCAGCTGTAAACAGAGACCTATGCGTGCCATGGTGTTTGTGACTGGGTTGGCTGGGTTGGGTAACGCTGTTTCTAGAACAGGGTTTTCAGTATCGATTTCATATATACCTACGTATACTTACAAATGTAACTCAAACTTCGCCATATCTGGCCAGCCAGCGAGTACAAATGAGCTTACACTAAAATAACAGCACACATTTTAGTGATGTGTTCTCCCAACCATATAAATGGAGACCTTTGCAATCTTTTCTTCCATGCTTATATTTGGGAGCATCCAAGGCATCTCATGTATTCACAAACAGGCTTCTTATTTATGTTCTGGCATCCCGGCTATAGAAACAGCTATTTGGAGCAGCTTCTTGCCCCAGCCCTTCTTAGGGATTCTGTTTTCTTATGCAGGAAGCAGTTTAAGAAATCCCCCAAACTATAGCTCTGGGGACAGAAAAACTCTCTTCCGTGGAGAAAGTATCCCTTTCCCCTAACACTGTGGAAAGACCGAGCTGAGCCAGTTCAGGTCAAGTGTTAGGACTCTGTAAGCACTAGCTCTTAGAAGCAACTAACAACGCCTGGGTTCACCCGAGCAACACGGCTTATGAATCTTTGTCTCAGAGAGTTCCTTGTAAAAATCAGCGCCTTCGGCTTCTGCCTGCAGACCCCTCTCTACTGAGCACAAACCTCGTCCACAGGCTGGTCTGGGGAGCAGCCACACGGTGCCTTCTCCACCTTCTCGGCTCCAAGCCCTGGACACAAATCTCCCCTGGGGCAGAACAACTCAGCTTGGGCCCTCTGGGGTCACCAGACAGGCCTCACATGGCTAAATCTCAATTAAGGGCAAGTAGGATGGAGAAAAATCAGGTTTAAAAAGATCAAGCAAGGTTTAGGAGAGTATGAGGGCAGAAAAATCCATCCCATACTACTGAGAAAGGAGGAATTTACAGAGAAGAGAGCAGGCTGGAATTGGCATAAGCCACTCAGGACAGGGTGAATCAAAATGCAAATGGACCAACCAAATAGGTACCTCCTCCCCATGCTGCTAGGTCCACTCTGTCTCACAGATAACCCTCTGTCTTAGAACTGCTATAGAGGACAGAAGGCCTCTGAGAACCAGGAATGGAAGACAGAAGAGAAATTGCCAGGAACCATTTCTAAATTTTAAATCTGTAAGTTATAATCCAAGTTTTCTTTGATTGCAAGTTTTTCCCTAGAGAGGTTAAGGGCCCTTTCAGATGCCACCTTCTGTCCCTTTCTCAGCACTAGAGGGTCGGTTCAGGAACCTACTGTTAGTTCCCATGCCCTTGACTTAAGTTAGTGATTTACAGAAATAGACTGAAATCCCCATCCCCACCCCCAACAAGCTGGAGACACTAGAGAGAACACCCAGAGACAGACTTGGCCATCTCCAAGCCCAACTCAAATGCTGCCTGCTCCACGAAGCCCATCTGGAGCTCTCACTCCCAGATCCGTACTCCTTCATCTTTTTCTCCTTCTTATAAAGCTCTAGGAGATGCTGATTTTGGCTCCCTTCACCCTGTAGTGTAGTGATCAACCTCTCCTGTGACAGATGCCAGCCCTCATTGCAGCAATCCCTGCGGCCCCATGCAAAGCCTCCCTCCTGTAACAGACACTCAGTAGGCAATTATTGAGTC
Organism: Cacajao melanocephalus; assembly: GCA_963573385.1. NCBI lineage: Eukaryota > Metazoa > Chordata > Mammalia > Primates > Pitheciidae > Cacajao > Cacajao melanocephalus. The sequence goes on along the minus strand of CAUYLG010072457.1, from coordinate 10,884 downwards.
AAGTACCGTCCCAGAGAACTACTTATTAACACCACTCCTGCAAAAATGGTGAAAGATTTTCTGGCATTCTCTTTTCTGAAGTCCCTGCTGGCACATATTATGGTAATTGTCAGGATGTTTTCCAAAAGGGATAATGGCCTACCCAGAACTGATACCCAGCCAGTTCAAATCTCTGCAGCATGAAGGCCTACACCTGTTCTGATTAGCCAGGCCCTTCTCCTGGGCCACTCCCACACACTCCTATGGTCTAGATTCTCTGGGCTCCCCACTGCCTTTGCATACTCTCTTCCCTCTTCCCCCATCAGGCAGCCCATATGCATCCTTTGAAGCCCAGCTTAACAGTGGCCGCCTGTGTGGAATCCCTCTGGCCTCTCCTCCCAGTGGAGTGAACACTCTTTCCTCTCTGTTCCCTAGCACCCTGCATACTTCCCTACAGCACTTCTTCTATGCTGAGATTGTTTTATGTTCCCAGCCCCCCAACTTATGTGAGCTTACGTTTCACTTGTCTTGGCAGATCCAGCAAAACACATTGCCTGGCAGAAGTAGGAACTCAACAAATGTTTCTTGAATGAATGAATGAATGAATGGGCATGACTCTTGCAAATGCTTTCTAAAAAAGATGGCAAGGAAATCCCCTGAGACACGCACAATTAACATTCCTATTAGTTTGTTATATACAGATTTATGTCTTGCTTTTCAAATTTAAAAATAATAAGGCCTAAGATTGAGGCCTTGCTAGGTGCTAAGTGTTTTACAAGCATTATCTTGTTAGAATCAAAACCACCATCTGAGGCAGAGATGATTTTTACTTCGTTTTATAGTTGAATTAACAGAAACCGAGAAAGGTTAAGAAATGTGTTCAGATTCATATAGTTGGTAAGTAGGAGTCTGTTTGGCCTGAAAGCCTGCGCTCTCGACTGTCTCACTTTCCATCTAACATACATCACAGTCAGGACATTTTCCTATGGCATTAAGCTATTTTTAATGCCTTTATTATATAAAGGAGAAGCTTCTACAGATGACTGACCGTAGTGCCTCATTAGTCAAAGTGCGGTGCGCTCACCAGGAGCACTCACACCACTTGGGAGCTTGTTAGAAATGCAGGATCTCAGGTTCCACCCCAAATGTACTTAATCTGAGTCTGCATTTTAGCAAGAGCCTTAGTGACATGTAAGTACATTGAAGTCTGAGAAGCACTGGTTTCAATCAGGAATCAGCAGAAGACAGCCCACGGTCCACTCCAGGCCACCCCCTGTTTCTGCATAGCCCTGAAACTAAGAATGGTTTTTACATATTTCAATGGTTGAGAATTTTTCAGAAAATGAATACTATTTTATAACATGTGGAAATTATATGAAATTCACATTTCAGGCCGGGCACGGTGGCTCATGTCTGTAATCCCAGCACTTTGGGAGGCCGAGACGGGCAGATCACAAGGTCAAGAGATCAAGACCATCCTGGCCAACATGGTGAAACCCCGTCTCTACTAAAAAATACAAAAATTGGCTGGGCATGGTGGCATGTGCCTGTAGTCCCAGCTACTAGGGAGGCTGAGGCAGAAGGCACTTGAACCCAGGAGGCAGAGGTTGCAGTGAGCTGAGATTGTGCCACTGCACTCCAGCCTAGCGACAGAGCAAGACTTCGTCCCAAAAAAAAAAAAGAAAACGTTCTCTTTTATCTGCTGTTCAATCTGCTTGCTTTCCAACTGCTTGCCTATAGTTTAAATCATTCTCTCAGAAGTACAACCTTGACTATTCTGGGATCTTCCAATGGCAAATTTAAACTGACTTGAGCAACCATCTATAGGGCTTCTAATTATCCCATGAGTGAATCCAATAATTGAGTTGAAAACAAATCTCAACCACAACAATACAGTTTTAGTTTCAGTGCAAGTTCTGAAGTGGAAACTAAAAATGTAAGACTAAAGTATTATTTTAAGGGGCTATTACTGGGAGAAAATGGTAAAAAAAAAATTTGCCACTGACAAGAATAACTACATAGGGGTTAGCAGCCACGTAGTGGCCTGAGGCCTCGGAGGTGGTGGCCTCCCTGGCTGTGGCTGTGAATTAGAATCAGCTGAGCCACAACAGTGAATCCCACAACATTTTCTGATACCTCAGACTGACCCCCTGCTCCTGTAGACCTTCTGCCCTTGAACTTCACAGCTGCTCTCATGTCCTTTCTATGTTTGTCAATTCTAGGTTTTCAGCTCACTTTATTCCCTAGCTTAGCTTCTGTTTCTTTATTCATAATGTTAGAAGAATGAATAAGGTAATATATGCAAAACATGAGCATAATACCGGTATACTAGATCACAAAAAAAGTGTTACTTGGTTCATTCATTCGTGAAATCACTACATGTATTGAGGGCTTAATACACGTAAGTCTTTCTACTAGGTGTGGGAGATTTTATGACAAAAAAGTCACAGTGCTTATCCACAATTATTACACACTACAAAGCAGAGTTTTTGAGCTAGGGTCTATGGAACTCTAGGGCATAACTTCAGAAGGTCTGTGAACTCCTCAAATTGTGAGCAGAATAATGTTATGTTTATATGTGCTTTACTTTTTATTGTTTTAATTATTGTTTTTTTGAGACAAGGTCTCACTCTGTTGCCCAGACTGGAGTGCAGTGGTATGATTATAGCTCACTACAGCCTTGAACTCCTGGGCTCAAGTAATCCACCTGCCTTAGTCTACTGAGTAGCCAAGGATTATAGGATTGTGCCACCATACCTGTCTAGTTTTTTTGTTTTTAATCTTTCCAATTAAGGTCATGTCTTGCTATGTTGCCCAGGATTGTCTCAAGCTACCGGGCTCAAGTGATCCTCCTGCCTCAGACTCCCTATGTGTTGGGATCATAGGCAAGAACACCCATACCCAGCCAAGAGCACTTTTCTAAAGAGAGAAGGTCTATTTCTCTCAACAGATCCTCAAAGGGATCTGTATTGTGGTCATTACTGGTTTTCACCTACCCAGCATGCCTCTCCTGATAATACAACTTGTCCCTTCCCCTTGGAGAAGTACCATTTGCCATTCTCAATCAATACGCTTTCTGTAAGTGCCAATCCCACCACCTGCCTCCAGGATTAGTCCCCATCCAAACATGTGGATGAGACTGGCCAAGCTGAGCCAATCAAAGCAGAAAAGACACACACTTCCCAACGAGGCTTCAAAACTTGTAGAATTTAAGCCACAAATGTTTATGGCCATCTTTGCCATTATGTGGGGAAGCCTGCCTAAAATAGAAGCCAATAAGAAAGCTAAGTAGAAAGCTGAAGAGAGGCAAACTTACAGAACTTTTGTTGGAAGACTTGATTTCAGCCAAAATTGAGGGCAATTCCAGCCTGGGACTTTTTGGTTACATAAGCAACAAAGTTCTGTTTTCCTGAAACCTGTTCTATCTTTCTCTCCTTTTCAGTTAGAATAAATCCTGCTAATTCAGTTTAAATCTCTCCTACCCACCTCCCCTACTCACCAACAAATAAACAAAACTCCTAGTTTATTGCCTCAGATACTGAGCTATACAACCCATGGTTATTTATTCAACTTAGGTTTATTAATCATATGGCTCATTACTTTATCTATCCTGAAGTACAAACTCCACCCCATCACCAGGCCACAGTTCACCATGCTCCCTAATTTTACTTTATCTCCACATCAATTTCTTCCATCCTTGCAGAACCCAAAAACAGAGATCACTTATTCCTCTAATTGACTCTGAACCACTTACAGAATCACAAAAGAACCAAAATAGTTTTCTCCATGTGTTTTCCTCCCATCTTTAATATGTCAAAGTGACTATACATCCTGTGTCCCCAATCAACATAGTAGCATCCAATATTTGGTACACTCTCAATACATATTTGTGGAATAAATAACATAAGGAATGATGGAACTTTTCTCCGTTGCTCTTAAAAGAAAGAGAAGCTGCCAGAATTGAAGCTTGATCCAGGGACTTGCCAGGGGACCAACCTCTAGGGAGGAAGATGTTGGTTTCATAGTTACTTGGTCCATTAAAGTCCACAGAGGACAGTGCACACAAAATCAGAAAAGCAGGTGGGCCTATTGCAATGAATGTGAGACAATAGCTAGTTTCATTTTGAAAGTGCAAATTTTAAACCCTACCCTAATGAAACTATAATACATGAATAAAAAATGAAAGTTAATATATGAAAGCAAAACCAATCATTACAATAAAAGGATGGGATTGAGGCTATATTTTCTCATCCTGAAAAATCTCTTTTATGATATTTAATGTGATTTAAGGGATTTTCAAAACACTTAGCACAAATCTCTATTTAAATATTAATATCTTTAAAAATATTGCATCCTAGGCAACACAGCAAGATTCTGTCTCAAAAAAACTGCAGATTGTTCACTTATGTTACAGCATATACGCAAGTAGGAAATTCCTTGGTGGCAAAATATCTAGAAAAGCATGGCACTAAACACACAGACACACACAAACACACACACACACACACACACACTTGGGTTAAAGGAGTGAGCCCATTTAATGAAATGGACTATATTTTATCATGAAAAGTAAATAATATTTTAGTTATAGAAAAAAATACTAAAAAAATCACTAGAGCAATTTTTTTTCATTGCAAGACCTAAATATAAGGTGTATATTTTTGCAACTGTGTTTTTCAGAAAAGAAGAAGTAAAAGAAGAACCACGTGCACCTAGGTGGCAAGTCCCCATCACAGGGGGAGGGAGCCAGTCTAAGCCACTGGGCACAGAAGAGACTGTTTAGGAAATCCCTGTGAGATCTGAAGGAAGTGAGAACACACAAAAATGCAAAGCTCCAGTATTCCCCCACATGTCACAGACTCCTCTAAATTTCTGTTGGATGTTTCAAGAGTTGGTCCTGGTGAAGTAGGAGGGAGAGACCAAAGGGAAGAGAAAAAAACAAAGGCCATTTGTGGGGAAGCTAAAAGGACATGGAAGTACAGAGGCAGAAATGGTGGCAGTGAAGACACCAGGGGCAAATGTGGCCAGACCCTCAGCCTTCCCACTGTACCTACACTGTCCACAGGACAATCTGGACAGGACCTTCATCTGTGTCCAGTTAGCTATCCTCAGCCTGAGGGGTTGCCTGCAGGATCTGAAAGAGAAGCATGAAACTCCAGAAAGGAAAAAAAAAAAATACCTCTTTTGAAGGGGACTTCCCTTGCCTGTGAGGTTTCAGATCATGATCTGTAACAGTGTGCTAGCCTGTGTCAGGGCTTCCAGGAAATGAGATAACTCAGACGCAAAGTACTAAGGGAAAAATTTCACTAGTGGCTTGAGAAAACTAACTGTTGAGTCTGACAAAGCAAAGTTCTAAGATAGTGCAAAGTATAACTAGGGCTACTTCGAAAATAAAACCAGAAAGCAAGGACAGAAAACCAGAAAGCAACACCAGAAAGCAAGGACAGGTGTTGCTTAGTTTTAAAAAATAATTAGAGCTTCTGTTTATTGAAAGCCCACCATGTGTCAGGAGACTTGCATGCCTTATCTCTTATTCTTACATGAGATGATATGAAATTGACATTATTATCCCCATTCTCATCTGTAAAGTGAGAAAACATACTCAGATAAATTAAGTAAATTAGCCAACATCACCCAGTTCCAGGGCCAAGGTTCAAGCCAAGGTCCATCCGATACCAATTACCATGCTTCTCCCTTGACCTTTCTGTCATTAATTAATTCATGTGACTAACTGTGAAAGTCACAGACTTCTTTAAATCTAGATTTTTCCTTATGATATGGTACAAGTAAGCCTAATGTTAGATAAAATCATAGCCTAAGATGAGTTAATTTAAGCCTCAATCTGCCTCTGTCACTAACCAGTTCTGTGGAAATGGACTACTCATGCAACTTTTCTGGGTCTCAGTGTTCCCATCTAAAAAGTGGGATCATAGAGGGCCTCTATAGCTCTTGACTTCCATGAGGCATACTGAGTCCTCACACGCCAACATAAAAAAGGAAATTTCAAAATTGTCTTTTTTTTTAACAAAGTATATAAGGGGATCATTCCACTTCTTTATGGATAATATATATTTAAAGCGCCTATGTTTAAAAAATTAAAATGCTTTAAAACATTTTCTGGATGGCCTTACAAATGGAAACAAAGTATTCCTAGCCAGCCCTCTGTCAGCAGAAAGGCCACACATAAAAAAAGCAAATCAACAATCTTTACCCCTCATAAATCATTATTCACTGTGGGAAAATGATTACTTGCCAGGAAGTAGAGCCTATGAATCATTATACTGTTGTCCTCGACCTCTGATAGAGCAAGAATTAGGGGAAAGACTGAAAAGCTGGGGTGTGAACTCTGATTTGCCAATAGTTCCACTCATGGCATCATAAGGCAGTGAAAACAGAAAGCTGATTGAGCCATAGGGCTGTCGAGTCCTGATGCTGCTGCTCTGCACGCCTGAGCCCAGAGCCGAATAACATGGGACCCTGACTTTCTGAGTCACTCCTTGGGTATGAGTCTTTATAGCCCCAAAGAGTCATTGATCAGCAAATGCAAATAATGCCACCCCTGGGCTTGTCCTGACAGTCAACCTGCTTGTTAATGCCTGTGTAAGAGATACCCAGTTTGGAAATAACAGCAAAAGTCACAAGGAAGGGGTTAAGTTGCCTAACATCAGCGTTCATTTCCTAAAATAAAAACACACAAAAGACAGACACCACAAATATGTGTTCCCTTGTGGTATCAACAAATATTGTGCTATTTCTCTTCTGTTGCTAATAAGTTACGGATTACAACTGTAAATTCTTTTCTCTTTTTTTTAGACAGGGTCTTGCTCTGCTACCCAGGCTAGAATGCAGTCATGCAATAATGTCTCACTGCAGCCTCAACCTTTCAGGATCAAGCAATCCTCCCACCTTGGCCTCCCAAATAGGTAGGCTAAGCCAGGTGTGGTGGCTCATGCCTATAATCCCAGCAATTTGAGAGGCTGAGGTGGGAGGATTGCTTGAAGCCAGGAGTTCAAGACCAAATAGCTAGGACTACAGGCACAAGCCACCATGCCCAGCTAATTTTTTAAATTCTTTGTAGAGTCAGGGTCTTGCTATGTAACCCAGGCTGGTCTCAAACTCCTGGGCTTAAGCAATCCTCCCACCTCTGCCTCCCAAAGTGCTGGTATTATAGGCATGGGAGCCACCTGTAGGTGGGTGGGGAGTTCCAATGCCCAGCTTGCAAATACTTTTTATATTATATTTTTCTATATGGCCTTTGATGTCTTTAGAAAATATTTGTTTTAAGCAAGAATCTTTTCGTGATCGAAAGCATATAAAAATACGACATATTTAATATATTATACACCATATATACAAAATCCTAGAAACTTATAGAAGGAGATAGGAAAGTTAATTTTATAACCAATCTGAATATTGTTCTCTTTCCTTAATGTTTTTAAAGGTAGTGAAAATAAAACTACATTGTTCTGATGATGTAGAAGGAAGAATGTTTAAAATTCCTCTTAGTTCTGGGAGGAGACATTAGAACCTGTCTTTATGATAATGCATAGATTAGAGGGAAGAGGATATGACAGCCAAAATGTTACCTAATCAGTAGACTCTCACTTTATTTGATCTCACCTTCTTACTAGTTAAAAAAAATTGAGCATGTACCACTACCATATATCTACATTTTTATTTATGAATTACACAATTGTTATTAATACATTGCGAATAATGTCATTCACAAAAGTACATCTTTTTAAAATATGATATTTATTAATAATAATACATTTATATATTTTTGTTATTTCCTTTTTCTGTACCCTAATAGATCATGTGAACCCCACTTTGGGGCCACTGACCTTTTAGTTTGCTTGTCATGATAGAAGTCATCTAAAAGGAACTCTGGAAAGTTTGAGTCTATAAATAATCTTGTTATAATCCAAAATAGCCTGTTAATTTCAAGATTGATCTTCAGGCAACTAAACTAAGTACTCATAAGAAGTCACAATATAAAAGAGTTCAGGCCACTGTTTGGTTAGCTTACAGAGAGTTAATTCTATTTCCGTAAATTTTTTTGGATCACTGCCCATTGGCTTTGAGGGGACAGCTAAATATCATCTCCTTAGTAATGTCATTTTCCCTCAAGTGTCTTTAATACAGAGCTATTTCTCTAGAAAAGAACAAGGTTATATAAAGGGGAGAGAACATGTCTTCCTCCAAGATAGTTACCCACTGTGGGGAAGATTCCAAGGAATACAGACAAGGCTGAACAGAGATGATCGTTCTTTTACTTGGATGTGGTGGTAACTCGAGTTTCTAGATAAACTTGAGTACTGTTGCTCAGTACTGGTACTGTTGGAAGAACATATAAAACACCTGGTACAATCAGTGAAGTAAATATGGGCCTGGGTCCAGGTGTTAGATGGTTACAGCAAAGCACTAAACCTCTCACGCCCACTCTCCACCTACATGCCCCCAATCACAAAATTCCCCTACTTAAAGGGCAAGTACTCCCGCCTCAATTCACTTCCCATTTAAAAGTGTATTTGCTTGCTTTTCTAAAGACTCCTAGCGGGTTTGGAGAAACTCACTAAACCACTGTTAACACTTAGTGTGACCTTCAGGAAGAGGCCTCATGGACTAATAAAAGTGCAAGAGGATCTGAAATGTTGGTGATGGGGTTGTGGCAGAGAAAGGAGAATGAAAGGGAGAAACATGTTTGGAAGGCCTATTGGTTTCTAAGAGGGTAATACTTGGGTGGGGGAAGTGGTGAATAAATTCTCTGACAGGGAAGCAACATCATTCACACTTTTGTTTAGAAATCATCCTAACGACAGCCACCCTACATTTTGGTTCTATGTTGGGGTTAGTTCTACAATCACTGAAATGAGGAAGTGAGCTCAACAATTTTGTAAACCTCAGAGTTGACAAGAAGTTATGAAAATTCCCAGTGGGGTTACATTAGACTCTAACGCTTAAGGAAAAGCAGGGAGATTCCATTGATGAGTCATATCTAAGGGACAAGGGAGGCTATAAAAGCTTTTCTCAGACAAAATGAGTCTTTACAAAATTGGAAAGAATCAAATGAAGTTAACAAGTTTGGAAGATATGGGTGTATTTCCCATAGAACATGAGCATGAACACTACATGAGAAATTCCTGGAAACAAAGATTGATGCAAGAAGAATGCCTGGTTAGAAGGAAAAAAGCAAGAGCAAAGATGCTGGTTCTGAGGCCAGCGGGAATGTTGGGGGAGGATCTTGGGACTGAGTCAGCTGGGACCAAGGAAGAGCCAACCATACTTGGATGGATTTAAGGAACGCTAAGACAGGTCCAAAGTCAGAGAGAAGAGGTGACCAGGGAGCCTGAGGACAGGGCTACCCACTGTAATACCAAATTCCTTATGGAATCAGCAAGGTAGGGCAATGTCTCCAGGGCAGGAGAGATGACCTTGCCAGAGGTGTTTTGATGGTAGAGGTTGAAGGAGACAGAGATTAACTGTACCAAAAAGAAGTACATTGATGGGAGATGACTAACCTAGATGAAAATTTCTTGTAAAGCTTTTTCTTATTGAATACATCTGCTATAAAGGTTTTGACATCAAATTTTATGATACAAAAATCGTAAGAGCACTGACGTGACTAATAAATATGTGGTGTCAAATTTAATGTGGGCATAAATAACTTTGAACACTGTAGATGATAGTTTGGAAGATTCTAATTGCATCTTGACAACAAAACATAAACATTATAGTCTATATGATGTCAAAACGTCTGAATAGAAAAAGAAAAACACAAGCTTTTTTTTTCGGCAAACGTTGTATATTTTGGAAAACTAAATATATATTTGATAAAACCACAGTATATAAAGCCAAGGCATTCTATGATCTGCCTGGAGGTAATTATTTTCCATGGTTTTGTGTAATCATGATAAAATAGTACTAATTCAATAGCTAATAACTAACTCTAATAATAATTAACATGTAACAGTGGCTGACTTTCCAAATAACTATATGATGTATGTATTTTTAGTGACTGTATTTTATATATGAGTCTTTTACAAATAAAGTAATTTGGCCAGGCACGGCGGCTCACACCTGTAGTCCCAGCACTTTGGGAAGTTGAGGCTGGGATTGTTGGTGATGGGGTTGTGGCAAAGAAAGGAAAATGAAAGGGAGAAACCTGTTTGGAAGGCCAATTGATTTCTAAGGGGGTAATACTGAGGTGGGGATTGGTCAGGCTGATCTCAAACTCCTGAGATCCACCTGAGGTCAGGAGTTTGAGATCAGCCTGACCAATGTGGAGAAACCCTGTCTCTACTAAAAATACAAAATTAGCCAGGCGTGATGGCACATGCCTGCAATCTGCAGCTACTCGGAAAGCTGAAGCAGGAGAATCGCTTGAATCTGGGAGGCAGAGGTTGCAGTGAGCCGAGATCACGCCATTGCACTACAGCCTGGGCAAAAGAATGAAACTCCATCTCAAAAATAAATAAATAAATAATTTGCTCAGTCACACAAAGGCAGAGGCAGAACTCAGAACTATATTTATCAGTTTCCAGAATCCTAGCTCATCATCTGGCCATTTACATCATTTTAATTGGTTTTAAACACTTTTTTTCTTTTACATTAGAAATAATTTCTGTGAGAGATCCAAGATGGCCGATTAACAACAGCTCAGGATTGTAGCTCCCAGTGAAAGCACAGAGAGCGAGTGGACGCCGCACTTTCAGACAAATTTTTGTTGCCCACAGACTAGGAGATTCCTGGCGGAGGAGCCACTCGGGTCGCCAGCGCGACTTTTTTGGCCGGCGCGGCTATTTTGCCGGCGCCCCAGCACGGCGCTTCTCGGCGCGGAGTATACGGGACGACTCCGGCTCGGCTGGTCCCGTCCCCACAAGGAGAACAGCAATTGGAAGCGCT